>WNWK01009278.1:0-77917 GCA_009830355.1 Cherax destructor
TGAAGCAAGTGTAACAACAGCAGCACTAGTGCTGAAGCAAGTGTAACAACAGCAGCACTAGTGCTGAAGCAAGTGTAACAACAGCAGCACTAGTGCTGCTGGCTTATATCCCTGTCTATGTCTGATATGAGGATGAGGAACAGGATGGGAGCAAGTACTGTGCCTTGTGGAACAGAGCTTTTCACAGTAGCTGCCTCAGACTTTACTCTGTTGACTACTACTCTTTATGTTCTACTTGTTAGGAAATTATAAATCCATCTACCAACTTTTCCTTTTATTCATTTATCACGGAATTTTGTGTGCTATTACACCATAGTCACACTTGTCAAAGGCTTTTGCAAAGTCTGTGTATATAACATCTGCATTCTGTTTGTCTTCTAGAGTATCCAGGACCTTGTCGTAGTGGTCCAGTAGTTGGGACAGACAGGAGCGGCTTGCTCTAAACCCATGCTGCCCTGGGTTGTGTAATTGATGGTTATCTAGATGAGTGGCGATCTTGCTTCTTAGAACCCTTTCAAAGATTTTTATGATATGGGACGTTAGCGCTATTGGTCTGTAGTTCTTTGATATTGCTTTACTGCCCCCTTTGTGGAGCGGGGCTATGTCTGTTGTTTTTAGTAACTGCGGGACGACCCCAGTGTCCATGCTCCCTCTCCATAGGATGTTAAAAGCATGTGATAGGGGCTTCTTGCAGTTCTTGATGAACACGGAGTTCCATGAGTCTGTGCCTGGAGCGTAGTGCATGGGCATGTCATTTATCGCCTTTTCAGTCATGTGGCGTCAGGGTGATGTCAGATAGGCATGCGTCTGTCAAGTTCTGTGGCACTCTTATAAAAAATTCATTTAGGTCTTCGACTTTCAATCTGGTTAGCGGCTCACTAAAAACTGAGTCATACTGGGACTTTAGTAACTCACTCATTTCCTTGCTGTCATCTGTGTAAGACCCATCTCGTTTAAGTAGCACTAGTGCTGGAGTAAGTGTAACAGCAGTACTGGAGCAAGTGTAACAGCAGCAGCACTCGTGCTAGAGCAGGTGTAGCAGCAGCAGCACTAGTGCTGGAGCAGGTGTAGGTAAGGTGTGCAGTACACATGCGCGTCACATTCCTGGCTGCCTCACAACACAGGTGGTAACTCACTCGTCCACACACTAGTGTTTGCCCACCTAAAGTCTCCCTACAACCACCACATCACCCGCTGGCATCTAGTACACTCAACTAACATCTATTATACTCAAGAAGAGGTTTCATAACATCCTACCATGACTAGAAGGCAAGTTTTTCCAGTATCATGCACCTTAAACTACCTCTAAACCATTTTGTTGATCATTTAAACTACCTTTTGTTCAAAATGTATTTTTGTTTATTATATCTGACTACCGAAAGTAAATGTAAACCTTTTGTAATTTAGGTAAGATCCTTGTGAGTGCAAGTATATGTATGTGAGATTAGCAAAACGTGTACAATGTAGCCTCATCGATCTTAAATATAAATGATATTGATCTGCGTGTTTGTCAGTCCTCAGAGTATTATGGTTATATATGAATCGATTTTTATTTTTTTCTGTTCAAGTGGCGATTTTTAACCATTTCTGTTAGGTAATGGCACTTTAACAGCCTTCTGGAAAGAATTATTGACGAAATCCGGGGGTCCACTGTATTTATAAGGGTTTAATATACTGCATTCAAAATTCGAATGCTTATTTCTCTGTAAAGATTACAATGTGGGGTTTACATATGGGATATTAGTTACAATGTGTTATTTACATATTATAGAATACTAATTACAAAGAGGGCCACTATCATGCCTAGCATGGCTAGGCATTTCGGGCATTGTGCCACTACCTTGATATTTATCGTAGATTAAGGACACCATACCCATCCTATGAGCGGCAATCAATAGATTACAAAATCACATAATGGGTCCAGGGATTATGAAAGTTAGTGGTAATAAACTTTACAAATATATTTACTTGTACTCTTGATCTACATGACATGTTAGAGGGGTAGAGTACAGTACTATAGATGAATAGGACACGTCCAACAGTTGGGTGTCTTTAAATAATAAGATATTACAAGGACCCAAATGGAAATAAGTCACTGACTTTTTTGGGTTGTCCGGGGTAATCTACACATGTTGTTGTGTAAGTGTATTATGTGTACCAGTACCTGGATAAGCTTTATTGTTGAAACGTTTCTCCCACGAGCTAGGCTTCTTCAGGCAACGTGTACATGAATGATACACGATACTCACAAGTTGAAAAATTAGACACATGTCCAACATCTGGTTATCTTTATTGTAGACGTTTCGCCCTCCAATGGCTTATCAATACAAATTCAAAGACTTAATTTGAAGACAGAAAAAACTGTATAAAACTATATGATAAAGCCACTGGAGGGCGAAACGTCTACAACAAAAATACCCAGATGCTAGACATGTGTCTATTTTTTCGTCTTGTCTTGTCAAACACTGCAACGTCACGGAATCTTGGTTCAGAGGACATCTACCTAACCTCCTTCAGGGCTACTACTACTATCACCACCACTAACCCTTACCTCGGGTATGACCTACTTCCAGTGGGAAATCCTGCCTACCAGTGACAATGCCCTAGTCTGCTACCCGTCCCTTTCCACCTGACGCAAGTATATAAGCGCCAGCCTTCTTGCCTGTGCTCCAGCACAGGAGTATAGAAGCCCTTAACATCATTCTGAACTACATTCTAATCAATAAAGCCCAAGGATGTACAACAGCCCTGGTTGCTAAGGACGTGGAGAAAGCCTTCGACACGGTCAGGCATTCAGGGCTCCAGTACAAGCTATGTAACCTTTTTGACCTTCCGAATGTCAAAAAGTTACTATGCAACTTCCTTGATGGCCGTACGATGCGAATTAAGTTCCAAAACTGTCTCTCTGACTCCATCACCCTTCATGCGGGAGTACCCCAAGGCTCTGTGCTCTCTCCTACTCTATACATCCTTTACACGAACCACATTTCAGACCCCGCACATCACAACACACTAGCATATGCAGATAACATCACACAACTCACCGCACATGAACAATGAAGATATCTATCACTCAGAACACAACGTGAGGTCGACAGGATCAGTGCCTGGGAGATTCTTTGGCGCATTAAAACCAATGCCAATAAATCTAAGACTTTGAAAAGGCAATAAATGACATGCCCATGCACTCTGCCCCAGGCCCAGACTCAAGGAACTCCGTGTTCATCAAAAATTGCAAGAAACCCCTGTCGCGTGCCTTCAGCATTCTATGGAGAGGGAGCATGGACACAGGGGTCATCCAACACTCAATAAAAACAACAGACATAGCCCCACTCTACAAAGGTGGCAGTAAAGCAATTGCAAAAAACTACAGACCGATAACACTAACATCCCATATAAAAATCTTTGAAAGGGTTCTAAGAAGCAAGATCGCCAACCACCTAGATACCCATCAGTTACACAACCCAGGGCAACACGGTTTAGAGCAGGTCGCTCCTGCTTGTCCCAGCTACTGGATCACTATGGCAAGGTCCTGGATGCTGTAGAGGATAAACAAAATACAGATATAGAATACACAGACTTTGCAAAAGCTTTCGACAAGTGTGACCATGGTGTAATAGAGCACAAAATGCGTGATAAAGGAATAACAGGAAAAGTTGGTAGATGGATCTATAACTTCCTGACAAATAGAACACAGAGTAATAGTAAACAGAGTAAAGTCTGAGGCAGCTACAGTGAAAAGCTCTGTTCCACAAGGCACAGTACTCACTCCCATTCTATTCCTCATCCTCATATCTGACAAAGACAGAGATGTAAGCCATAGCTCCGTGTCTTCCTATGTGGATGACACCAGGATTGCCATGACAGTGACCTCCACCGCAAGACTCCAAGCGGACATAAACCCAATCTTCAAATGGGCCACTCAAAACAATATGAAGTTCAATGAAGAGAAATTTCAACTACTCAGATATGGAAAACTTGAGGAAATTAAAATTGTATCAGGGTATACGACAAATTCTAACCATACAATAGAGCGAAAAATTAATGTGAAAGACCTGGGAGTGATAATGTCAGAGGATCTCGCCTTCAAAGACCACAACAATGTATCTACTGCATCTGCTAGGAAAATGATAGGATGGATAATGCGAACCTTCAAAACTAGGGACGCCAAGCCCACGATTCTCTTCAAATCGCTTGTTCTCTCTAGGTTGGAATACTGCTGTACACTAACTGCCCCCTTCAAGGCAGGCGAAATTGCTGATCTGGAGAGTGTACAGAGAACTTTCACAGCACACATAAGTACGATAAGGAACCTAAATTACTGGGTCCTTGATCTGTATTCCCTGGAACGCAGGCGAGAGAGATACATGATAATATACACTTGGAAAATCCTAGAGGGATTAGTACCAAACTTGCACACGAATATCACTCCCTATGAAAGCAAAAGACTCGGCAGGTGTGACTAAATGGTCCAAGTCGGACCGAAACGTCTTCGTAAGCTCCTCTCTTCTGTGTGCGGGTTATTTGTGTATTGTTCCAGTCACCGTATTGTGTTTTTTTTTTGTTATTTAGGAGATGCAACATTCCCCCAGTGAAAAGCAGGGGCGCCACGAGTACACGAGTATAACCCAGAACCAATATTCATATTATTTTAAAAAATATTTTTTTTATGAAACATGATTCTATTATATTCCTGTCAACCATGGACTTGCTTGATACAACCTTCTCAGCATTTTGAAAATCAATTGGATGGTTAAAATCTCTCACATGAATGAACAGAGCATTAGAATCTTGTCCACTTCTAATGCTATATTTATGTTAGTTTAACCTAAGTTCAAGAGTTTTACCAGTTTGACCGTAATAAACTTTATCACATATTTAACAAGGAATCTTGTAGACAACTGTCAGTATTTCTGGGGGAATTTTTTATCAAAAGTTTTTTTTAACTGGATCGAGATTTTTAAATACAAGTTTGACATTAAAATTCTTAAGTAAGGGAGAACCAACATATGTTTAGTTGAATAAGGTTGGTTTTCCTTTTTTGAATTCAACTAAAAATATGTTGGTTGCCCCTTACCATGAAACTTGGTTGCCTTCCATGGTATTGAGGCTTAGTTCAGGGAACTAGAGCACAGATCCAATTCCTTAGATCAAGAGCCCCTCACCAGCGTCAAGGAACCTCCCGTGAGGGGGTCACAAATACACAGTGCCCCGTGGCCTGGTGGCTAAAGCTCTCGCTTCACACGGTGAGGGTCGGGGTTCGATTCCCGGCGAGGGTAGAAACATTGGGCTTGTTTCCTTACAATGGTTGTCTATGTTCACCCATCAGTAAAATGGGTACCTGGGTGTTAGTGGACAGGTGTGGGTCGCATCCTGGGACAAAACTGACCTAATTTGCGGGAAATGCTCAGCATAACAAGGGCTTTCTATATAGTAGTATGTCATTGATGTCAACTATGGTCTGTATACCTTGTACATGTACTGGTAGTAAATAAAGATATTATTCTGAGTAGTAGTGACGGCTGTAGGATAATCACAGTCTACTGTTACAGCGCTGGCATGAGCAGCAGCAGCAGCAGCAGAGCTGGCAGTAACACCAGGGTGAGCAGCAGCAGGCCCAGTAACATGGCCAGAGTCAGCAGTGAAGGTACCATCAGTGTGGGTGGCGCCAGCAGCAATATTAGCGTGTGGGATGTGGCTGTCATGGAGTCCAGAAGGAGACGTACTGAAGGTTCCAGCCTGGAGCTGGATAAGCTCCCCAGGGAAGCCACACTGCTCATCGTTGGCACTCGCTCTGCGGTGAGAAGATTTGTTTGGATTTTTAACCTTGAGGGTTAGCCACCGAGGATAACCCAAGAAAGTGCGTCATCGAGGATTATCTGTCTTTATTTCCATTGTGATCCTTCAATCTTGTCTCCCAGGATGCCACCCACACCAGTCTACTAACACCTAGATACAGATTTACTGCTAGGTGAACAGTGACAGCAGGTATAAGGTGACTAACACCCAGGTACCTACTTACTGCTAGGAGAGATGAGCTTACGACGACGTTTCGCTCCGATTTTCACCATTTACAAGTCAGTGTGACTTTGTAAAAGATCCAAGACGGACCGAAACGTCTTCGTAACTCCTCTCCTCTGTGTAGATTAAGTGACTTAAGTTATATATATGTGGGATTGAATGTTGTTTAGTAAGTTTCTTTCGGAAAACTTACCGACAGAAAAATCTATTATTATAGTGTTTGAGTTCATCTTTAGTTAGATATTTGACATGTTTCGGGGCCTTGTTAGTCCAGAGGACATTGACACCTGCCCGGCCTACTGTGTGTACTCTTGCTGCATAAATATTTCCGGTGTTAGAATGGGTTGGCCTCCAGTTTCTGGCCCTTTTATGAGGGGTTGAGAACGAACAAAAATGCACAATACCGTGACTGGAACAATACACAGTGAACTCGTCCAGGTCTGACGTTACGGACCGACTTCGACCATTTACAAAATCACACTGAGATGTGACCTAAATTTCTAGGCTTTTTGAGAGTCTTAAGTTACAGGTATTAGAATTTTAGGCCTATTAACGGCGCTGGTGAAGGGCTCACACTCCAAGGAATTAAGGCTACCCTCTCTTTTTCCTTAGAACAAACCTGATTATCCCCACATTCCCCAGGCCTATATAACCTCTACGAGTTTAAATAAATCTCTTGGGCCTCTTGAAGATACTAATCTCCAGTTCCTTTCTCCATTGAGAGGGTTGAGCTGTACCAGTTAGTGATATTTTTGTAATTACCTGCAACAAGAACTTTCACCTGAACCATAGTATTATTTCTTGGGTGGGTTGCGGTAGAGAGGGCTGGGGTTGCGGTAGAGAGGGCTGGGGTTGCGGTAGAGAGGGCTGGGGTTGCGGTAGAGAGGGCTGGGGTTAAGAGATACTGGAGATACTGTTCTGGAATCGCGCAGCGACCCAGTTACGTCTAGTTAGAGACTTGGTGGACAGGAGGGTAATGGATAGTTATATGTTAGGTAAAAGGACACATATGCAAGTAATGAGACATTATATTGTGGCAACGTTTCGCTCTCCAGGAGCTTTGTTGGAGATATATGGTATAAAATACCGACACGATGGAAAAATACACAATTACACTATAATGTGATCCTTTATTGACAACGTTTCGCCCACGCAGTGGGCTTTATCAAGTCACAAACACAAGCACATGTTGATGTAGGTTTGCCAGGACGGGTCCTGGCCCGGGTCTTCATGTGGTGACCCGGCAGTGACTCCCGAGGGAGTGTCGGAGTCTGTACATGTGAAGTAAGTTTATTCAGGTATACACAAATACAATTACATAGATTATCATACATAGCAGCATATGTGTAGAGAACCCAGGATAACCCAAAAAAAGTCAGGCAGAGTGACTTATTTCCATTGTACCGTTTACAGCCCTATAATATGGGCCCGGTGAGTCGTCAGGTGGAGTACTATTTGATAAATTAGACACATGTGCAACACTTGGGTATCTGTTGTACATGTGTCTAATTTATGAACTTGTCGGTTTTCTGAACCATGGCGAGGGCAACACTATGACAAGGGCGCAGTCAGTCTTTTTCAGCACAAGTGGTGTAGCAGTTACGTAGGGATGTATCGGATGTGAAAATTTAGATATTCGGGATGCGGATGTGTATACGGATGTCTTACTCATTTTACGAATGCGGATGTAAGAAATTGTGCGGATGTTCCCCGGATTTCGGATGCGGATGTATATACGGATATCTGTTTGCTGTGAAATACGGATGCGGATGCGGATACGGATGTAAGAAATTGTGCGGATGTTCCGCGGAAGCGGATGCGAATATCCGATACATCACTAGCAGTTAGCTACAATCGTCGTCGACGCCCTATAGCTGGGGCACAGCAGGTCTTGGGTTCAAGTGGTGTCAGGGACGGTGTTCTCGCTGGTATGAGACTCTCAACTCTCTAAAGCTCTGCTCCACCCGAGCCACTCCTGGCACCCAGGCCGCAGCCCGAGTGCCAGAGAGACTCAGATTATCTTTAGGTGTACTCACCTAATTCTTGTACATGAACGGTATACAGTACCGACATGTTGAAAAATTTAGACACACATGCAACATCTGGGTATCTTTATTGTAGACGTTTCGCCCTCCAGTGGCTTTATCAATACAAATCCACCTGACGCCAGTATATAAGCGCCAGCCTTCTTGTCTGTGCTCCAGAATCTTCGTGGGGTGGACCGGTAAGCCAGCGGAAGGCCTCGGTCAGATGACCAAAAGTTCCAACGGCGGGTCATCATCTGACTAAGACCCGCGTCAGGAAACACTTGTCCTGTTTCCTGACGAACCTTACCTAACCTAACCTTCACGACTACGGTGCTCTTCACACCAGCTCCAACTGATTGCCTCATCTTCTGTATATAGTTCTACTGTCTTCAAGTTATGTCCTAGAATTTGTATTGATAAAGCCACTGGAGGGCGAAACGTCTACAGTAAAGATACCCAGATGTTGCACATGTGTCTAAATTTTTCACCTAATTGTGGTTGCAAGGGTCGATTTATAGCTCCTGGCCTCGTGTGTGTGTCCTTGGAGTCAGGTGGAGAATGTTGAGCAGGTTGTATTTGAGGTAGACACACGGAATGGGCAAATAGGTGTGTTGTTACGTAGGATAACAATGAAGAAGTATCCTGGCAAGAGGTTCAGTTATTATTTTCTTTATTAACACATCGGCCGGTTCTCCCCGAGGCAGGTATCCTATGGGTTTAGCGCTCCCCCTTGATTATAATAATAATAATCCCCGAGGCAGGGTGACCCGAAAAAGGAGAAACACTTTCATTATCATTCACTCCATCACTGTCTTACCAGAGTCGCACTTACACTACAGTTATTAACTGCAACTTATCCCCACCCCTCCTTCAGAGTGCAGGCACTCTTAGATATGAGTAATGTGACATTTTACTCTGGCAACGTTTCGCTCTCCAGGAGCTTTGTCAAACAGTTACGTAATCTTTCCTGGAGAGCGAAACGTTGCCACAATAAAATGTCACATTAGTTGCACTTGTGTGCTTTTACCTAACATATTGTGGGTAATTCTACCAACATTAATACACTGTTAGATATACAGGCGAGTCATGATTCTCAGGTCCTGAGACACTGTCTTCTAAGTATATATACTTTGAAATACATACGCCTCACTGTGTATATATCCTCTAGAATTTTAAGCGAAATTGTGAAGACAAAACTGAAAAAAAATAATCGAAAAATCTGTTTTTATGTCGCTTTTAATTTCAACATTTTAAAACAGAATCCCGTTAAAACGAATAATATTTAGTTATTAATTAATTTATTATGTGTTGGATTCCTGTTACACACAAGAGTGTTATATATGTAAGAAGTTAGACACATATACGAGGCTTGTTAGAGACGTGTTAGACATTAAATGCGTGTTAGACATGTTTAGAGACGTGTTAGCATTATGTTATTATGTTTCAGGGGAAGACAACGCTGATCCAAAGGTTTCTAGACAGAGAGGAGGTTCCTCGCCAGACCCTGGCCCTAGAGTACACCTATGGCAGGAAAACTGGCAAAACTATGGTAAGTTTATTATTTTTCATTTATTATTATTTTCAGTTATTCTATTTTCGGCTACTATTTTTTCAATTATTATTATTGCATAACCTTGATGCGAGGAATTGGACCTGTCCTCCATTGTCTTGGATTGAACCTGGTTGTCTCGCATTTCCCAGATGCTCCTCCCATGTAAACCGAACCTGCCTAGCATGGGCCAGTAGGCCTACTGTAGTACAAGTAGGAGTGGTGAAGGCTCAGTCCTCCGTCCACTACCTAACTATACTCTTATATTTTATGTAATAATCTTAAAGTTTGTGTTGACAGGTTAAAGACGTGTGTCACCTGTGGGAGCTGGGGGGAGGGGCACTCTTCACCCCCCTGCTATCCACCCCCCTCACCACCAGGGTCATGACCTCTCTCACTCTTCTACTGATGGTTGACCTCTCACGACCTCACACCATCTGGTCTGACCTGGAAACACTTCTCTCCTCCCTCAAGGTAAGTCTGCATTATATTTTTTTAGCCTCTTGTATACTGTATTATTCTTGGGCCAGTGATGATACTCAGTGTGGAATATATATTGTTCATCAGTAGGCTAGCCTATCTTATAAATAGGCTAACCTACCTTATTAATAGGCCAGCCTACCTATCTTATCAATAGGCTAGCCTACCTATCTTATCAATAGGCTAGCCTACCTATCTTAATAGTCTAGCCTACATATCTTATTAATAGTCTAGCCTATTGGAGGGGTGGAGGGGTAAGCCAGTGGCAGGTCTCGGTCAGATGACCAAAAGCTCCAGCTGTGGGTCATCATATAACTAAGACCCACGTCAGGAAACACTTGTCCTGTTTCCTAACAAATATTATACCTACCTACTCTATTTTTCAGGTATTAAAAGGTTACATCCAGCCTCTAATGACCCTTGTTTAGTTGATAGGCTTTAAACCCCATTAACCAGCCAACCAAAGTATGTATAGCAATATCATAAGGTACGTAGTTAGGGATTAAAGGAAATCATGTGTATATACACAGATGCACATCTCTCGGTGTATATACACAGAGATGCACACCTCTCGGTGTATATACACACAGATGCACACCTCTCGGTGTATATACACACAGATGCACATCTCTCGGTGTATATACACACAGATGCACACCTCTCGGTGTATATACACACAGATGCACACCTCTCGGTGTATATACACAGATATACCCTGGTGAATGGTGTGTAAGGCGAGTGTTGTCACAGTTACAGGTGAACAAGGTGGTGCTACAGTGCCGGGGCTCAGGGATTCACTGCAAGAGGCTGCCAAGAAGAGGATTCAATCACACCACCAGGTGAGTATCTCTTCTTGTTTTGGTATCACTCAGGGATACTTACATACTTCCTTTTTCTTACTGTATTAGGGGAAACTCACCTATCATGTTTTCACGTTAGTCTATTGCTTAGAATGACTCTCAAAATCGTAATAACACGACTGCAAACAATAGTGTAATTACGATTTCGTGAGTCATGATGGCTTCTTTGAGGGGACTTGAGCTAGAGTTCGCCATAGCCACGCTAGTGTGGGACTCGTCTGTAAAAACCTTCATTTATGGTCACATTAGTGGCCCATGCAAACCTTCCTATGGTGTATAAATATACCTAGTTCAATAAAATTACAGTTTATGCAGATTTTGTATTATGTTAAATTACCTGTTTAATATTCTTACAATATTCAAAATATATATTTTTTCATAATCCAGGTTTTCCTGCTTTTTATACACAAAACCCCTAGTTTCTGACACCGAGGTGTTCAACCATGTTAACCAAATTTGTCAGCAAGTCCACAGTCAACATATAGATTTTTATGTACAATTTAGATTTCTGAATCCTTTAACAATCTTAATTTAAATTTTAAAGGGGTGGACGGGTAAGCCAGTGAAAGGCCTCGGACAGATGACCAAAAGCTGCAATGGCGGGTTACCTAACATTTAACTTGTTATATCCAGCGGCTCGTCCAAGGATTGAGACAGGGCCAGTCACTTTCCCCCACACAATAACAACTTGTGTATAATGTTTCATTCGCAATTAAAATATAATACTCTCCTGGGACGTGTGATATACGAGTTTCTATTGTATTTATCGCCCCAGATGGATGAATAGTGGAGATTTTCGAGACAGAGTTAACCAGGTGCAAATGTCCATCTCATTTCTCCTTCATAAAGAAACACAAGAGGATCGTCTTCCTCGGTGCTTTAAGAGTTAACACTGAAGTTCCTGGTATTTAGTAAATCCAAAGTTCCTGGTATTTCGTAAATCCAAAGTTCCTGGTATTTCGTAAACCCACCAACAAGAATGATCTACTTCATTTGTATTCCCACAGAACACACAAACGTGAGGTAATTATAGGCTTTGACTTACGAACACAGAATTTGCAGTGTGAAATACCTGTCGAGTGTTCACAATAAAATTACCTTCGCATTTCGGCAGGGAGTGAGAGGAAAAGCTTTGCGCTCACTCCTCTCGTCGAGAACAAAAGCCACTCTTAAATCTTGCATCATTACCCAAACAACAACGTAAGTGAGAAGTTTACTGAGGTTTTCTCAACTTGTAGCATCGGAGCAGCGTCGGTCAGTACCACCACCATCAGAGATCTAACAAAAATCAAAACAAGAGGAAACTACAATAGCCTGGGGTTAGAACTCGCAGTTAGTCGTAAAACTCCAGGCTCAAACTGAACTGTTTGCCATACTCCTTGCACTCAAATGCGTCCATGTATCAAAGGTTGACACTTTAATTGTAACTGATTCTTTATCATTCATAAATGCTCTTAACACCCTAAGAGTCAGCTGCGGCAATGCTTGTGTCAGAAACGATCAAGAGGTATGTGAGGAGCTCAACACGAGATTTAAGGAGGTATTTACAGTGGAGACAGGAAAGACTCTGGGAAGACAGATCAGAGCGGGACACCAACAAGGAATATACCAAGTGTTCGATGACATATACACAACTGAGGAGGAGGTGAAGAAGGTGCTCAGTGACCTTGATACCTCAAAGGCTATGGGACCGGACATCTCCCCGTGGGTCCTTAGAGAGGGAAAAGAGACGCTGTGTGTGCCACTAACCATGATCTTCAACACATCCCTTGAAACTGGGCAACTACCTGAGGTATGGAAGACGGCAAATGTAGTTCCCATTTTTAAGAAAGGAGACAGAAACGAGGCACTAAACTATAGACCAGTGTCACTGACGTGTATAGTGTGCAAAGTCATGGAGAAGATTATCAGGAGGAGAGTGGTGGAGCACCTGGAACGGAACAAGATTATAAACGACAACCAGCACATGTCTATGGTGCATCCAACAAAATAAGCAGATTCTTGGATCTCACCACTGCCAGGTCCCGGCTGGGTTACAAGTATCTTTGGCAGGTTAAATCACCACCACCAGATGTAGACCAAACGAATGTAAACTGCCAGATGGACTATTGTCACACCTTGAGTCATTATGTACTGGAATGCGTTACACACTGCGTCATGTGCCGGAATGCGTCACACCTTGCGTCATGTGCTGGAATGCGTCACATCTACCTGGAGTTTACCTGGAGAGAGTTCCGGGGGTCAACGCCCCCGCGGCCCGGTCTGTGACCAGGCCTCATGGTGGATCAGGGCCTGATCAGCCAGGCTGTTACTGCTGGCCGCACGCAGTCCAACGTACGAACCACAGCCTGGCTGGTCAGGTACTGACTTTAGGTGCCTGTCCAGTGCCTGCTTGAAGACAGCCAGGGGTCTATTGGTAATCCCCCTTATGTACGCTGGGAGGCAGTTGAACAGTCTTGGGCCCCTGACACTTACTGTGTTGTCTCTCAACGTGCTAGTGGCACCCCTGCTCTTCATTGGGGGGATGTTACATCGTCTGCCGAGTCTTTTGCTTTCATAGGGAGTGACTCTCGTGTGCAAGTTTGGTACTAATCATCTTGCGTCATTATGTGCTGGAATGCGTCACATCTTGCGTCATTATGTGCTGGAATGCTATAAAATTAATGAATTCAGAGACAACTCACTCAAAAATGTTCAAGAAATGTCAAAGTATTTTATCCACAGTGGTATATTACCAACCGTTCTGGAAAAATACCCTGACTTTGCCCACTGTAAATAAAGCGTAAATAACCAGTGGTGATGTGTGTGTGTGTGTGTGTACTCACCTATTTGAACTCGCCTATTTGTGGTTGCAGGGGTCGAGTCATAGCTCCTGGCCCCGCCTCTTCACTGATTGCTACTAGGTCATCTCTCTCTCTGCTCCATGAGCTTTATCAAACCTCGTCTTAAAACAATGTATGGTTCCTGCCTCCACTACGTCACTTTCTAGGCTATTCCACTTCCTGACAACTCTATGACTGAAGAAATACTTCCTAACATCCCTTTGTGTGTGTGTGAGAGAGAGATTATTATTATTATAATCAAGGGGGAGGCGTTAAACCCGTGAGAGAGAGAGAGGCTGGTGGGAGGTAAGGTTGTTCAAGGTTGGTCTCATGAAAGGGAATGTTATGAGGCACAATTAAAGTTCCGCCATCACTTCCTCTGCCAATCCTCAATTCACTTTCGATTACGATGAAGAGCTACATATTTTATTGTATTTCACAAAGCTCTTGGCCCGTGAGGGTCATTTAATGTAAGGAGGAGTAGTGGAAGCTTGATCCTCCGTCCGGTAATCGTTTCCGTCATGGAGCAGTAAAGAACTGCACAATTGCTTTAGCGCTGACAGTTTTTCAATCACCGCTATGGCTGTAATTATAATCTTACTTTTTAAAGGGATGGACGGGTAAGCCAGTGGAAGGTCTCGGCCAGATGACCGAAAGCTCCAGCTGTGGGTCATCATATGACTAAGACCGACGTCAGGAAACACTTGACCTGTTTCCTGACGAATCTTACCTAACCTAACAGTCTTCAATATACATACTCTTAATGAACCATTAAGACGCCACGCCACACCCAAATGAACAGATATTTAACATGACTCAGTAAGCCCTAATCACTTAGAACACAAACTATTTAAAAGTCACTATCCACATTATACCCAAAATACCAGTACTCGTCAAACTCAGATCCCACTTTTATTAAACGCAATCGTGGCTAACAGGTAGATACAATCGTGGCTAACAGGTAGATACAATCGTGGCTAACAGGTAGACACAATCGTGGCTAACAGGTAGACACAATCGTGGCTAACAGGTAGACACAATCGTGGCTAACAGGTAGACAATCGTGGCTAACAGGTAGACACAATCGTGGCTAACAGGTAGATACAATCCTGGCTAACAGGTAGATACAATCCTGGCTAACAGGTAGATACAATCCTGGCTAACATCTAAACACAATCCTGGCTAACACCTGAACACAAAAAATGGTATAGTGATACCAACAAGACGTGGCATAAAACACATTTCATGTCATTTATTAGAGGAAACGTTTCTCCACGAGTAGCGAAACGTTTTCCCTAATAAATGACCTGAACTGTACAGAAGTGTCTTACTCCACACCCAAACACACTTCTAAGCACAGTCCTGGCAACCCCCTCAACGTGTTCCTGGTCAATACCTAAACAGTCTCGTAAAGAGGCTTCTATCTTGGAAGGGGACGCGAATAAATTATTTATAAAATCGACACGTTGATAAATGAGACACTTGTGCAACATTTGGGTATCTTTATTCTGGAAACGTTTCGGCCACACAGTGGCTTCTTCAGTCCAGTGCAGAAAAAGGTGGAATAAGAGGAGTTTTGAGGTAGTCTGTCCCTCACTCCATGGACTGGATATTGCACCTGTCTAATTCTTCATCAACACATGGATAATACTAGGATATTTTAATAAAAAGTTTCGCTCACCTAGAGTTTTGCAGTCTAACACATTTTTTGTATTAGATTGATAAAGATCCCACTGAGCTAAATGTTCTACAATAAAACTATCCTGGTACTGTACATGTCTCGATTAAACAAGATTAACTGCCTAAATACTTCATATATTTTACACCTCCATATCTTCCCACAAACTTTTACAACAGCGCTGATTGTGAAGAATCTCTCGATATATGCCTCAGCTCAGCGCAATTTAAATATAAAATCTCAAAAACATATGAAATTCCCCAGTTTTCGCGCTACCAACTCATCCCTTTGGACTTTCAAAATGGAATATAATTTTTTTAAAGAGTTCAGATGGTAGTTGCCATTATATATTATATTCATGGTGGAGCGCTAAACCCATAGGGGTCATACAGCGCCTGAAGGGGGGTATGGAAGTCATTCAGACTCAATTCAAGGAATTGAAGTACAGGTCTTAATTCCTTAGATCAAGAGCCCCCCTCACCAGTATCAAGGAACTCCCCTTGAGGGGTCCATGCTGCCCCACTCTCACAAAATAAATGGAAAAAAACCGATCTAAAAGCGTAGTGCACCCCGGGTTGTGGACTGGCAGCTGCACCAAGACAGTGGAGCCATACAATGAAATTCAGTTCTTAATTTGTTTGTCATGGGACATCAGCTGATGGGAATTTTAATCATATGATTACCTGCTCAGTGCCACATTATGAGTATCTTACAAACTGTGTTGTGTCCGTAGTAGAGCACTTGGCTCTTCCCTGCTGGCGTGTGACTTACGATGAGACGTACATCTGTACGTATACTCTAACTCCCCATTTTTTTAGTGTGACAAAGTTATCAAGGAGATGAATATGTCGTTAGGAACATCAATATTCTTAGATCATTTATGGATGTTAGGAATATCAATATCCTTAGATCATTTACGGGTATGTTGTTAGGAGCATCAGTATTCTTAGATCATTTACCCCTAGGAATTCAAGAAGGGCAGTAGCTTGGAAGTGTTGTGGTTCAGTAGCTTTGGAAGTGTTGTGGTTCAGTAGCTTTGGAAGTGTTGTGGTTCAGTAGCTTTGGAAGTGTTGTGGTGCAGTAGCTGTGGAAGTGTTGTGGTTCAGTAGCTTTGGAAGTGTTGTGGTGCAGTAGCTGTGGAAGTGTTGTGGTTCAGTAGCTTTGGAAGTGTTGTGGTTCAGTAGCTTTGGAAGTGTTGTGGTTCAGTAGCTTTGGAAGTGTTGTGGTTCAGTAGCTGTGGAAGTGTTGTGGTTCAGTAGCTTGGAAGTGTTGTGGTTCAGTAGCTTTGGAAGTGTTGTGGTTCAGTAGCTTTGGAAGTGTTGTGGTTCAGTAGCTGTGGAAGTGTTGTGGTCAGTAGCTTGGAAGTGTTGTGGTTCAGTAGCTTTGGAAGTGTTGTGGTTCAGTAGCTTTGGAAGTGTTGTGGTTCAGTAGCTTTGGAAGTGTTGTGGTTCAGTAGCTTTGGAAGTGTTGTGGTTCAGTAGCTGTGGAAGTGTTGTGGTGCAGTAGCTTTGGAAGTGTTGTGGTTCAGTAGCTTTGGAAGTGTTGTGGTGCAGTAGCTTTGGAAGTGTTGTGGTTCAGTAGCTTTGGAAGTGTTGTGGTTCAGTAGCTTTGGAAGTGTTGTGGTTCAGTAGCTTTGGAAGTGTTGTGGTTCAGTAGCTTTGGAAGTGTTGTGGTTCAGTAGCTTTGGAAGTGTTGTGGTTCAGTAGCTTTGGAAGTGTTGTGGTTCAGTAGCTTTGGAAGTGTTGTGGTTCAGTAGCTTTGGAAGTGTTGTGGTTCAGTAGTGGTGGGAGTATCAGGCAGCTTCGTAAGTGTGGTAGCAGCGCTGCCATTGTTCTGTCGTGTTCTCCGTTATTATTTTTGTTAGGGTAACCAAGGCGCAGCCCATGGAAAGCTGTATGTACTTTGACGTCTAGTAATGCCCCTGTTGGCAGGTGTGGGTTGTCACTGTGCAGCTTTCCTTTTTTTTACCACATCTCTGATATTGGTGTGTGGCTGAGGGTCTCTTGTGTTTGTCTTGCAGTTTTTTTTAACTGAAGTTTAGGTTATCGTTGGCTAATTGGTATGGGAACAAGTACATGCTCATCGTTAGTGGCTATTTTGGCAGCCTCGTTCTGGTATCCAAGGGATACAGTCTAGTCGATAGGCTTTAAGCCAAACCGTCCGTATGGGTCATTCAGTTCGAGGGGTGGAGACTCGATCACCTGTCTGCAAAATAGCAAGACAAACTTGCGGCCAGACTCTTCCCTCTCAAGTTGCAAGTTAACATCTCATCAAGGAAAGTTCCTCGATATTGGCTAGGTGCTCTTGATCTAAGGAATTGAATCTTCCATTGAATCCAATCGGAGAGCTTCCCATTCCCCAAACGCTGCGACCTCTGAGAGTTTAATAATAATAATAATAATAATAATAATAATAATAATAATAATAATAATAATGAGTCGAGGTGGTTTGGATATTTAGAGGGGCTGGAGCAAAATAGGATGACTAGGAAGATGTAGGGGTTGTCCCATGAAGGGTTGGAGGGAGGGGGAGGTAGAAAGGTTTTGACTGCTTGAGGCTTGAACATCCAACAGGTTTATGTGTGAGTATTAGCAGTGGAGACTAAGTGTTTTTTATGACAACCACGCTATTGGAGTGTGAGCAAGGTAACATTTATGGAGCCAGGGGAAACCGGTTAGCTGGACTTGAGTCCTGGAGGTGGAAAGTACAATACCTGCATTCTGAAGGTGGGGCGGGGATGGTGTCAGCACGCTTCTAGCAAGACGGCGATTGCATGAGTGACTGTGACAGTGTTTCTTCCTTTTCGGGTCATCCTACCTCGGTGCTATAATAATACTAATATTTGTGGTAGGTGGATCAGGAAGTGACGCCGTTCCTGGTTCCTCTTGTGATTATTGGAGGAAAATACGACATCTTTAAGGACCTGGAACCTGAAGGGAAGAAGCTAATATGTCGAGCACTTAGGTAAGTTTTTTTTAATTGAATCGTATTACATTTTGTGAGATGTTTAAACCCTTTAAACCCACAGTGTCGGAGGCTCGATCCTCTGTCCGCTAACAGTGGCTTTGGTCACTTCACCAGAAATTCTCTTTGGATACTTATAAGGGTATGGAACTATTATTTTAGGACACACTTTCATGTAATTATCCTTTTGTATATGGAGTGTAAAGCTGTTCTGATATATACTTACACTTAAAATCAACATATGCACACTGTAGGTTTGTGATGTACACGTGTGTACTTGGAAAGGTATTTTCCATGTGTTATGTAACGTCATCAAAATTTGTACATACGATGTATCATGTGGAAATAAATTTTGAATTTGAACATGAATGCATTCACGAAATCTGCATGTATGTACATGCGCACATGTGTACTTATACCACAAGTTGTACATGAACGAATTCACGCAATTAGCATATGTACACTGCAGGTTTGTGTCACAGGTGTACTTGTACCATAGGTTCTACAATCTACATGAACGTATGTACGTAATCAACATGTGTGTACACTGCAGGTTTGTGACCCACACACACGGGGCGTCACTACACTTCTTCTCAGCTAAGGACGCAGGTCTGGTCAAGAAGACCAAGGAGGTTCTCAGCCACTACGCTTTTGCCACCACAGGGAGGTCAGACTTGTTAATAAGTGGATCATGGTGATACTGATAAATTAGACACATATGCAACACTGGGGTATCTTTATTGTGGAAATGGTTCGCCACACACTGGCTTCATTAGTCCAATACAAAGAATAGCGAAGATCAGAAGATTGAAGTAATTAGCCCCTCAGCCTGGTTGAGGGACTAATTACTTCAATCCCAAGTGTTGTACATGTCTAATTTATCAACTTATCGGTTCTCTGAAGCATTTATCTACATGGTGTTATTCATTACTGAGTCGTGGTAATTTTGATAGTTTTTAATCTGTCCTTGGTACCTGGGTCTTAGTCGTTGTGGATGGCATCCTGGGAAAGAGAACTAGAGGACCCCCAGTGGAAATAAGTCACACTTTCTTGAGTTAGTCTGAGTTACACCCCTCAAGTCTTCCTAGTGAAGCCTAGAATTAGTTTCCCCTGAAATGTTTTATTTAAACAAAAGGCTTTAATTAGAATATGCAAGATTTATGTACTTCTGTAACTAACCAATTTATAACCATACGAACATATATTCAAAAAAAATAAATGTTTTATTTCGCTATATATGTATTGGCAGCCGGAGCCTAGCACAGGACTACAACCAGCCACTGATCATCCCAGCCGGCAGTGACAGTCTGGCTACCATTAACATGAATGATGACCTTAATCTGGACTCGTGGAGGCACCTGTACACTACCAGGTTCCCTCAGGTAAGTGTTTAACTCACATAAACCAGTCACACTGTCAACCATCCTAATAACACAACTTTCCTTATATAGCTCGTGTGTGTATTTCTGCACTGTCAGCGTTCAACTTGAAGTTAGTTTAAACCACACCAGACTTGGCCAGGATAGGTTTATACGCTCTATAATATATGGGCAGTAGTGAAAAGATCACACACACGGAATGGGTTCATGAACTGAGCCCAACATTTTGTCTGTTAAGCAAGTTAAGGTATACCGGGAGTATATTTGGAGAGGGTTTCGGGGGTCAACGCCCCCGCGGCCCGATCTGTGACCAGGCCTGGTGGATCAGGGTCTGATCAATCAGGCTGTTACTGCTGGCCGCACGCAGACCGACGTACGAACGGTAGTAATAAACTATTTACTAGTTTAGTATTATATTTACTGGTTAGAGCTAAGCCTGTAAGATCGTAAAGTTTGAGGGAATAGGAGGCAATTAGGTCCGATCCGAGGAATAGAAAAGGTCCAATTCCTTTGATCAAGATCCCTTAACCAGCATGAAGACACCTCCCTCTAGGGGCAATAATTCAGTCACAAGCATTGTGACACTGGTGCCAGGACTGACAAAGGCACTGTGTTGAAGTAATAATGGCGGATATGATCATGTTTTTACGTTACGTTAAATGACCCAGTTGTTCACTGTTACTGCACTGTTACTGTTACATAATATACCCTAGTTCTTAAGTAGCATGGAAGCCTCGTGATTAATTGCCAGAAATGCCGTGCATAATTAGTGGCTTTCTTTTGTGCCCACTACTGTAGTAATTAACGTATATCTGCTGCATTCCTTGTATGACTCAGAATTAAAATTATTATTATTAAAATTATTATTATTGACAGGAAAACGAGGATCGGTCTTCAGTGTTGCCTGAGGACCCCAGCAGGGATCCCACCTATGGTGAACCTGACGTCGATAACCTCAGGACCCAGAAAGACGAGGTCAGTCTCATTTCACTGTTTATTTTGCTAATAAACCTCATTAATTAAAATCAAACAATGTGTCGACTAGGGGAATGGTGGGTGGCCTGTAATGGAAGTTGTGTTGGTCATACAACACATCGTTTGGCCACAACAACAATGGATAATTCTATAACCAAAACGTTTCTTTCGTGTATTTAATATAATGATATATGTGGATACATATATTTTATATATTTTTTTAAACACCGGCTGTCTCCCGCCGAGTTAGGGTGACCTGAAAGACAAGAAACACCAGCCTAGGACTGGTGTTCACAGTTAACAATTCAGTGACAACTTGACTGGGACACCGAGAGACCATTATAGAAATTATTCACCACAAAATCTTCCCATTAGGCTTCACCACACGTCACGGTGAATGTATTGTGCCTCGGGTAATCACTGGTGTGGTGATCCCCAACACCTCACCAATGTTGCAAGTGTATGCAACTCCATTGTTACACTAACATTGAAATATATCACGTCACTAGTCAACTGTGAGTCAGTGTTACGCAATATATCATCGTCACTGCTACATCGTCACAGCTACATCGTCACAGCTACATCGTCACTGCTACATCGTCACAGCTACATCGTCACTGCTACATCGTCACAGCTACATCGTCACAGCTACATCGTCACAGCTACATCGTCACTGCTACATCGTCACTGCTACATCGTCACAGCTACATCGTCACTGCTACATCGTCACTGCTACATCGTCACAGCTACATCGTCACTGCTACATCGTCACAGCTACATCGTCACAGCTACATCGTCACAGCTACATCGTCACAGCTACATCGTCACTGCTAAATCGTCACTGCTACATCGTCACAGCTACATCGTCACTGCTACATCGTCACTGCTACATCGTCACAGCTACATAAGAACATAAGAACATAAGAAAGGAGGAACACTGCAGCAGGCCTGTTGGCCCATACTAGGCAGGTCCTTCACAATCCGTCCCACTAACAGAATATTTGCTCAACCCAATCTTCAATGCTACCCAAGAAATAAGCTTTGACAATTCTACCCACTCATGCGCGAGTCCCACTCAAATCCAACCCCTCTCACTCATGAATTTATCCAACCTAAATTTGAAACTACCCAAGGTCCTAGCTTCAATAACCCTACTAGGCAGACTGTTCCACTCATCAACTACCCTATTTCCAAACCAATACTTTCCTATATCCTTTCTAAATCTAAACTTATCTAACTTGAATCCATTATTGCGGGTTCTCTCTTGGAGAGATATCCTCAAGACCTTATTTATATCCCCTTTGTTAATACCCATTTTCCACTTGTATACCTCGATCATGTCTCCCTCATTCTACGTCTTACAAGTGAATGTAATTTTAGGGTCTTCAATCTTTCTTCGTAAGGAAGATTTCTAATGCTATGTATTAATTTAGTCATTCTACGCTGAATGTTTTCTAACGAATTTATGTCCATTCTGTAATATGGAGACCAGAACTGAGCTGCGTAATCTAGGTGAGGCCTTACTAATGATGTATAAAGCTGTAATATAACCTCTGGACTTCTGTTGCTAACACTTCTTGATATAAATCCCAGTAATCTATTTGCCTTATTACGTACGCTTAGGCATTGCTGTCTTGGTTTAAGGTTGCTGCTTACCATCACCCCCAAGTCCTTCTCGCAATCTGTATGGCTAAGTTCTAGGTTATTTAACTTATAAGTGCTTGGGTTATGGACACTCCCGAGCTTCAGAACCTTGCATTTATCTACATTGAACTGCATCTGCCACTTTTCTGACCACGAATTAAGTTTGTCTAAATCTTCCTGAAGTTCTATGACATCTATGTTTGAATCAATTATCCTACCTATCTTCGTGTCGTCGGCGAATTTGCTCATATCACTAGTAATTCCCTCATCAAGGTCATTGATATATATTATAAATAACAATGGGCCTAAGACTGATCCCTGTGGAACACCACTTGTTACAAGTCCCCATTCGGATTTAACCCCATTTATGCACACTCTCTGCTTCCTATTGGTGAGCCATGACTCGATCCATGACAGCACTTTTCCCCAATGCCATGAGCTGCCACTTTCTTTAACAGTCTCTGGTGCGGTACTCTATCAAAAGCCTTACTAAAGTCTAAATAAACAATATCGAATTCTTTATCGTGATCAACAGCCTCAAAAGCTTTACTGAAGAAGGTTAATAAATTAGATAGGCAGGAACGGCCCTCGTGAATCCATGCTGGGTATCATTAATCAAATTATGGTTATCTAGATGGCTTCTAATAATATCAGCTATAATTGACTCTAGTAATTTGCCTACAATTGAGGTCAGGCTTATTGGGCGGTAGTTAGACGGTAGTGACTTGTCCCCTGCTTTAAAAATAGGAATTACATTAGCCATCTTCCACATATCAGACACTACACCTGTTTGAAGAGATAAATTAAAAATGTTAGATATTGGTTCACAGAGTTCCATTTTGCATTCCTTAAGAACCCTTGCAAAAGCTCATCAGGACCCGGCGATTTATTTTGTTTCAGTCGGTCCAGCTGTTTCATAATCATTTCGCTAGTGACTGTGATATTACATATTTATCTTGGTAAATTAGACACATATGCAACACTTGGGTATCTTTATTGAGAAACGTTTCGCCACACAGTGGCTTCATCAGTCCATACAAGGAGAATCGTGAAGAACAGGAGGAGTGTGAGGTTGTCAGCCCTCAATCTTGAGACGATGTTGTCAGTCCATCAATCTTGAATAGATTCTATTCTATTCAAGATTGATGGACTGACAACATCGTCTCAAGATTGAGGCCTGAAACTCACACTCTCCTGTTCTTCACGATTCTCCTTGTATGATGATGAAGCCACTGTGTGGCGAAACGTTTCCTCAATAAAGATACCCAAGTGTTGCATATGTGTCTAATTTACCAACTCGTCGGTTCTCTGAACCATTCATTCACATAATTTATCTTCTTCTGGGCCTCTGTAAAAATTAATTACTGGGATATTATTAATGTCTTCCTGCGTGAAAACCGAGAGAAAATAATTATTAAAAATAGAGCACATATCATTCTCCTTGTCAGTAAGATGCCCAAAGTTATTTTTAAGGGGACCTATCTTATCCCTAACTTTTGTTCTATAAACCTGGAAAAAACTTTTTGGGTTAGTTTTTGAATCCCTAGCAACTTTAATTTCATAGTCCCGTTTAGCTTTTCTTATTCCCTTTTTAACGTCCCTCTTAATGTCAGTATACTGATTTATAAGATGACCCTCACCTCTTTTTATGCGCCTATAAATTCCTTTCTTCTGCCCTAAAAGATATTTGAGCCTATTATTCATCCATTTTGGGTCATTTCTACTTGATCTAATTTCTTTATACGGGATAAATGTTCTTTGGGCAGCCTGTATAGTGTTAAGAAAACTGTCATATTGATACCTCTCTTCTTCACCCCAGTCCACAGTTGATAAGTGTTCTCTAAGTCCATTATAATCTGCTAAGCGAAAATCTGGGACCATTACTGAATTATCCCTACTATCATACATCCATTCAATGCTAAAGGTAATTGACTTGTGGTCGCTTGAGCCGAGTTCCTCTGTAATTTCTAAATTATTAACAAGGGTTTCCTTGCTTGCCAGAACCAAGTCAAGTAGGTTATTTCCCCTTGTAGGTTCTGTTACAAACTGCTTCAAAAAGCAATCCTGAACTACTTCTAAAAAGTCGTTAGATTCTAAATTCCCTGTCATGAAATTCCAATCAATCTGACTAAAGTTAAAGTCCCCTAGAATTACTACGTTATCATTTCTTGTGGCCTTAACAATTTCCTCCCAAAGTAGTCTCCCTTGTTCCCTATCTAAGTTTGGAGGACGGTAAATCACGCCTAAAATCAATTTTTCACACCCCTCTGAAAATTCTATCCAGACAGACTCTGTATGTGTTAATTCAGACTTTATACCCGTTTTTATGCAACAATTTAAATGATCACGGACATAGAGTGCCACCCCACCCCCTTTCCCGATACTTCTGTCTACTTGGAACAATTTAAAACCCTGAATGTGACATTCGGCAGGCAAGTCCCGATTTTTCATATTAAACCATGTCTCAGTTATTGCAAAAACATCAATATTACCCGTACTTGCAACTAATCTCAACTCGTCCATCTTATTCCTAGCACTACGACTATTGGTGTAATATATAAATAGAGACCCTCCTTTCTCTTTACCCTTCCTGCTCATCTCTGATTTTCCACTATACCTATTACTGTCCTTGTCATCTAGTGTCACTAGCTTTCCACTATCCACCTTATTCTGCCTATTACTAGTTCTCCTACAACTTATAATATTACTACACTGGGACTTCTCTGTTTTCCCCCCAAAACCCATACCACTAACTATTTCTAGTTTAAAGCCCTAACAGCTCCCTCCACTGCAGTTGCCAGTGCCCCCACCCCAGACCTGGATAAGTGAACCCCATCCCTGGCATACATGTCATTTCTGCCATAGAAGAGGTCCCAGTTGTCAATGAATGTTACTGAATTTTCCTTACAGTATTTGTCCAGCCAGCAATTGACACCAATTGCCCTGGACAGCCATTCATTTCCAACTCCTCTCCTTGGCAAAATACCACATATGACAGGGTTCCCACCCTTCTTCCTAATTATGTCTATTGCTGACCTAAACCTGCTAGTCAGGTCCTCACTCCTACGTCTGCCAACATCGTTGCCTCCAGCACTGAGACAGATAATAGGATTGCTCCCATTACCTCTCATGATGTCGTCCAGACGGCTAACAATATCCTCCATCCAGCCCCAGGAAAGCAAACCCTCTGTCTCCTACTCCTATCAATCAAACAGAAAGCCCTATCCATGTACCTAACCTGACTGTCCCCAACAACAACAATGTTTTACCTTCCTTTGTGTCTTTCGTCGTGACGCTCCCAGAAGTCGACTCACATTCATCGGGTAGCACGGAGAATGGGTTCGATGTTTCCACAACATTCTCCTGGGTCTTCGTTGTTTCTACCTCTCCACCCGTCCTCTTGAGCCTTAACTTTGTCCCATGCGTTTTAGCCACTGTCCAGGTTCCTTTCCTGGCTTGAGGATTCTCAACAGGAGGATTACTACGAATCCTCTTGTTTTCCTCAGTCAGTCGCTGTATCTCAAGCTTAGCTACCCTCAGTTCTTCCTTCAGCTGCTGGTAGAGTAGCTCAAGAGAGGACATCTTCTTCAGATTGGCAGAGAGCACACAAGACACGTCTTCACTGAGTTAAGTCAGGTCCACCACTGAGTTAAGTCAGGTCCACCACTGAGTTAAGTCAGGTCCACCACTCATTAAGTCAGGTCCACCACTGAGTTAAGTCAGGTCCACCACTGAGTTAAGTCAGGTCCACCACTGAGTTAAGTCAGGTCCACCACTGAGTTAAGTCACTGCTACATCGTCACAGCTACATCGTCACAGCTACATCGTCACAGCTACATCGTCACATCTACATCGTCACAGCTACATCGTCACAGCTACATCGTCACAGCTACACCGTCACTGCTACATCGTCACAGCTACATCGTCACATCTACATCGTCATAGCTACATCGTCACTGCTACATCGTCACTGCTACATCGTCACTGCTACATCGTCACAGCTACATCGTCACTGCTACATCGTCACATCTACATCGTCACAGCTACATCGTCACTGCTACATCGTCACAGCATCACTGTTGGAATTAAGTCACTAAACTTTTTTGGGAGGTTATCCTAGGTAATTTACATATGACTGTGTATGATAACTGTACTTAAGTAGACCTGTACCTAACTAAACGTATGATCGGGAGGAGGATACTAGTGGTGTGTGCATCCTGAACACCTACTGACCATCCTGAACACCTACTGACCATCCTGAACACCTACTGACCATCCTGAACACCTATTGACCATCCTGGACACCTACTGACCATCCTGAACACCTACCGACCATCCTGGACACCTACTGACCATCCTGAACACCTACTGCCATGGCCAGGACGCCCAATGGCTAATAAAGTAAGCCATTGTCCACTCTTGCCTCCTCAAAAGTGCAGGACCCAGGTGTCCTTACACTGAAGTGCTGGTCACTTTACATAAGTGTCCTGGTGTCTGTTACTAACTTCTTGCACTTCAAAAATAGTGTAGGTTACATATAACAAAACAATGTTAGGCACAAAAGAAAGCCACTAGTTTGCAATACATTTCGGATTGGTTAATTGGATTTAAAGCCTATAAAGCACACGATGTTTAGGCATAGCTGGTCTAGGAATGGATCAGATCAGAAAGTAAAGACAACACATATATATGCTCAGCACACACCTCATTAAAAACAGGCCTAGTGAAGAAATGGGTGTGTAGTGTTAGTGTAAGTTTATTCAGGTATACACAAATACATTTACATAGATTATCATACATAGCAGCATATGTGTAGAGAACCCAGGATAACCCAAAAAAGTCTGTGTGTAGAGTCAAGAGACCAGTGTGTATTACATAGTTTCCCTTGTGAAAAATTTTGGTATCTTTGTGGAAACGTTTCACCAGGCAGTGGCTTCATCAGTCAGTTACAGAAAAAAACGGTGGAAGATAAGGAGTTTGAGGTAATCGGTCCCTAAGCCTGGAGATGTGTTCCATCAGTCTTGATAAATATTCAGTATATGTGAGAAGGGGCTTATGTACTGTAGACAGGTGAGCTGAAGTAGTTGGAGGCGGCATCAAAGGTGGAAAAAATCCACTAGTAGAAATAGGTTATGCCTAGGTTAGGTAAGCATTGAGGAATTCTCTGTATTAATATCCCAAGATGATGATGTGTCTGTCAAGTACAGTAGACTATCGATAACACGGTAGTTACATTCCACCGGCGTGTAATAAAAAAAAATCGTGTAAACAGAACTGAAGAATATGGGAAAAATAGGCTGTTGGTTGGGATGGCCTGGTCGTTGGAGAGTTGTGGGTGGAAGTTGTTGGTTGGAATGGTGTAGGTGAGTGTGTGGCCGTGGGGGAATTACAGGGGCAGGTGGTATAGATGGGGCTTGTGGACGGTATGGGTTAGGTTGCTGAGTGTACAGCGAGGGCGTGTGGCCACAGGAGGGAATGGGGGAGGTTCAATGAGCATTTGCCCACAGGCCAGTTGGTGTGGGCTGAGTTATGACACAGTACTGGACGCGTATGATCGTCTACCTGGAGGGCATTCCGGGGATCAACGCCCCCGTCCAGGCCTCCTGGTGGACCAGCGCCTGATCAACCAGACTGTTGCTGCTGGCCGCACGTAGTCCAACGTACGAACCACAGCCCGGCTGTGGCGCGAGGTATGGTATTAGCGCGAGGTATGGTATTAGACGTGTATGACAGTAGCGTTGACCCAGTGCAACGGACAAGTGAACTAGCAGCAGCAACACACAGCAAGAGGTATTCTTGAGCTTCCCCAGCGCTCAGACATAATGTCTAAAGCTGGGGGTGACTCCAAAAGGATCCTGTAGTGCTTGCTACCTTTGCACCTCCTGACATTGTCTGCTGCTATGCAGATAAGTAAATGAATTTGATATAATTTAGGATATAAGTTCCTAGACATCTCTTGTAGTGCAAAGAGAACTTGTACATATGGTGATATAGTGCTGAAGGCACATTTCATAACAGTACGACTCTTGAGTGCCTAGTTCTCCCTCCGAATCCCGTGAGGGAGGGGACTGGGGCTAGGCCTGGGAACAGCTAGTCCCAAAATACGAGGAGATACTTGTACCTCCTGCCATGGCAGACATTGGTCTGAGTCTGAGACACTCCCGAGAAAGGGAGCCAAGGCTGGGCCTCTACTTGGAAAAGGCCCAGACCGGGCGAATATACCGGTGAATCTACAACAACAACAACAACAGCGTTGAGCCTCACTACCACTTAGCCTGCTAAACACTAACCTTCACCCACCATGCCTAACGTCATCACCTATTTTTCACACTCCTGCCCATTTGTTTTAGCTCTCACCCACCTTTACCCATCCAATCATACACATGCCCTCATTATTATAATTATAGCTAAGCGCAAAACTCACAAGGGTCATACAAGGCTACAGGGTCGTGTGTACTAAAGGTTTAATTTTTTTGCTTGAAGAGACTAGCGAGGGTGGAGAGTTTAATTAACGAGAGGTAGAGTTAGTAAGGGCGGTGTGAAGTGCTAGAGGAAGTATAATCCAAGTTTGTGTAATACATCTATTGCTATCAAAGTCAAAGAGGGAGTACACATGCCCTCAACCTCCTGCCCATATGTGGGAGGGCAGGACGGGTGTGGACCCACACCACCTATACTCCCTTTACGCTTCCCCTTTCCCATACCGCCTGCACCCACCTCTTTTCAAAATACTCGCCCTACAAGTACTTCTGGCAGTTTGGGAGATACACAGATGATGATCAAACTAAATGCAAATTATGTGATCAGGCATATGGTCACTGTCTTGAACACTATGTGCTGAATTGTCCACTTATTGAGGAATATAGAGATAGACAGTATAATAACCTATGTGACATGTCAAGATATCTTATTAGTGAAGGTAGGATACCACTTATTCTAAGCAAATTTCCTAAATTTGCTTGTAACAGATAAGTGAACTGTAGATATAAATCCAAATTAATTTCCATGAACGTGCCTATCTATGCTCATGATAATGCGAGCACAGATGGGCATGTTTGTGGAGCAACTTGCAATGTGAACAGACTGACTGATGTTGTAGTGGCCAGGCTTAGGCTTGGCTACAGGTACTTCTGACAGTTTGGGAGACACAGATGATGATCAAACTAAATGCAAATTATGTGATCAGGCATATGGTCACTGTCTTGAACACTATGTGCTTAATTGTGCACTTATTGAGGAATATAGAGATAGACAATATAATAACCTATGTGACATGTCAAGATATCTTATTCATGAAATAAGATACCTGCTTGTAACAGATAATTGAAATGTAGATATAAACCCAAATGTACAATTGTTAACCCCTTTGGGGCCTAGTGCCTAGGCCTTTTTTGTATCCATATGCTCTTGCGCTACCGTCCACAGGATGGATATGGGGTGCACAATAAACTAGCCACTTCGGTGGCAAAATCTAAATCTGCCTCTACCCACACCTTGGGCTGTATGACCCCTGTGGTTTAGCGCTTCTTTTGATTATAATAATAATCTACCCACACCTACACCAGTGCCCATCTGACCATTCGCTCCAGTGCCACATGGGACGCCAGATACATCACTCACCCGCGGGACACACATCTTCGCTCAGATCTTCACTCACGAAATCGTAATAACACGATTGCAAAAAAATCACGGAATGGGTCGAGTTTGAACCCCTGCAAATCACCTGCAGGAGGCTTACAGGGCATTACCTGAATTATTACCTGCAAGTAATTTGGGTGAGGTAAGTGGGACATAAGTCACAGCAGATCGCCTAATTGTAACTCCCTCGATGCCCACTCCCTACCACTCACAAAAAGCTAGATCTGACATTAAATTAATAATTACAATACTAAAAGTGAATATAGGAAGAGTAAGGTGATGAGGTGATGAGAGTATGGAGGTGGTGAATGTGTTCAGATATTTGGGAGTGGATGTGTCAGCAGATGGGTCTATGAAGGATGAGGTGAATCATAGAATTAACGAGGGGGAAAAGGCGAGTGGTGCACTGAGGAGCTTGTGGAGACAGAGAACTTTATCCATGAAAGCAAAGAGGGAATGTATGAGAGTATAGATACCAACACTCTTGAATGGGTGTGAGACATGGGTTGTGAATGTTGCAACAAGGAGAAGGCTGGAGGCAGTGGAGATGTCATGTCTGAGGGCAATGTGTGGTGTGAATATAATGCAGAGAATCAGTAGTTTGGAGATTAGGAGGGGATGTGGGATTACAAAAACTATTATCCAGAGGGCTGAGGAGGGGTTATTGATATGGTTTGGACATGTAGAGAGGATGGATCAAAATAGAATGACTTCGAGTGTATAAATCTGTAGTGGAGGGTAGGGGTCGGCCTAGAAAAGGTTGGAGGGAGGGGCTTGGACTTCCAGCAAGCGTGCGTGAGTGTGTTAGATAGGAGCGAATGGAGGCAAATGGTTTTTAGGACTTGACGTGCTGTTGGAGTGTAAGCAAGGTAACATTTATGAAGGGTTTCAGGGAAACTGGCAGGCCGGACTTGATTCCTGGAGATGGGAAGTACAGTGCCGGCACTCTGAAGGAGGGGTGTTAATGTTGCAGTTTTGTAGCTGTAGTGTAAGCATGCCTCTGGCAAGACAATGATGGAGTGAGGGATGATGAAAGTTTTTCTTTGTCAGGCCACCCTGCCTTGGTGGGAAACGGCCTGTGTTAATAAAAAAATACTAAAACCAGCTACTCTGTTAAATTAAGGTTGTGGACTGTATATGATTAAGCTTGCTGGGTACACAAAAGAAATTGGTATTACCACTTACCATTTATCACAGGAAGACACTTATTGCTGATGGAAAACGCCCCATCTATACCCTAGCAGCTAGAATTTACGATGTCCAACGCAAAAACTACTGTACATTATGCGTAAACGTCACTTAGCTGAGGTGTGCTCCTGAGAGAATTGGTGTCCTCTATTTTTCTGTTCTGATTGCCGAATTGTAAGGGTTTTCCACACTATCCCAATTCTTCAGCAAGAACGTGTCAATTTCTAAATTACGGTTTGAGGCTGATATAAACCAATTGACCTTCAAGAACGCCTAATTACATTGCACAATTCAGTCCAGTGTTCACACATTAAATTCAATATGGCATCACTCCGGAGCTGTTCTACACCCCCCCCTCACTCGAAATCTCCTGAAAGGGTCAAATCAGCATCATATTTTATTACAAAATTATATTATTCATGTAAATGTTCTACATTTAGGAAATTATGTAAAAAAATCCACATGTATTCAACAGTGTTGATGCTTGTGCATGTTGGTTAAAGGCTTCCTAGTTGGCACTGTTGCATGATGTATTATCAATGTTAGAATATAGAAGGGGAATAGTAATGGATGGTAATTGGGGTCTGAGATACTTGCAGTGATATAATCAGAAATTGTGAGATGTTCTGATGTTATATAGTGTTGAAGATGGGAGTTTGACGTGTTGGTGAGAATAATGTCTGGTCTCCCATGTCCACAGTATGTAAAACAGGTGTTGAAAGTTTGGTCCAAGGTGTTTGTCTTTTTGATTTTTGGTACATTATTATTATTTTTATAATCAAAAGAAGCACTAAACCACAGGGGTTATACAGCGCGGCTGGGTAGGACATGATGCAGGGAGAATGGGTTGTAACAGGGAGAGGGATGATTAGTAGGGTATGAAGTGCAGAAGGGCAGTGGATAGTGCAGGGATAGAGGGTAGTGAGAGATCGAGGTAGAAGGGACTGAGGGGAGAGCTAGAGGTATAATCTTCAAAGTTTGTGTAGTAAGTCAGTTTCTGTCAAAAAGTCAATGAGAGAGTCAGGATTAAAGGAGGGTCCATCAGCAAGAAGGGAAGGTAAAGAAAGGGCAGTAGAGTGAAGACGACGTTGGAGGTAAATTCTGCGTGCTCGTTGATAGAGTGGGCAGTCCAACAGAATATGTTGAACAGACACTAGAACCTGACAATGCTCACAGAGAGGGGCAGGGAGCCTCTCCATGAGATACCCGTGAGTAAGACGAGTGTGGCCGATGCGAAGGCGGGAGAGTGTAGTCTCCCAACCTCGACATTGGTGACAAGAAGAAGGCCAAAAACCTATAGTACTCGGTTTAATAGAATGAAGTTTGTTATTTAGCAGGTCAAACCAACGTTGTTGCCAACGGGTGTGAAGGTGGGTAGCAATGACCGCAAAATAGTCCGTAAAAGGAACACCTCTATATGAAACTGGAAGGTCATGTACTGCTGACCGTGCAGCAGTGTCTGTCTGTTCATTGCCCTGTACGTCAACATGACCAGGGACCCAACAAAAAACAATGTCTTTGTGCTTGCTAGAGATACGGTGTAACCAAAGGTGGATACGAAGAACTAGGGGGTGAGGTGTATCAATTTTACGGATAGCCTGTAAAGCATTAAGGGAGTCTGAAACGACCACAAATGGTGATACAGGCGTAGATGCAATACGGATAAGTGCCACAAGAATGGCATACAATTCAGCCATAAATATGCTAGCTGAGGGTAATAGATGCCCTCGCACGACGCTGTCCGGAAACACTGCTGCGAATCCGACACCATCAGACAACTTTGAACCATCAGTGTATACTGCGATGGCATTGGAATGAGAGCGGAAGTGGTCTAGAAAAAAAGAGCGAGAAGCCGCCGTAGGTAGGCGGGCTTTCGCGCAAGGTAGAGGAATAGAACAGACACGGACAGCAGGAACTTCCCAAGGGGGTAGGGGAAAGTGAGAAGCCACATGAACATATAAAGGCAGTAGCTGAAGGGAAGATAAGAGTGAATGTAGACGAAGAGAAAAGGGACGAAGTAAGCAGGGGCGATGAACAAATAAAGAGCGTCTACTAACATCTGTAACAATCCTATACATGGAAGGATTGCGGAGGTCATGAGAGCGAACATAATAACGAATGCAATGTGCATCACGACGATCGGACAAGGATGGAATGTTCGCTTCTACATAGAGGCTCTCAACCGGGGAAGAACGAAATACACCAAGGCACAAGCGTAATCCCTGGTGATGGATGGGATTAAGGATGGAAAGAGTAGCAGGGGAGGCCGCCGAATATATCTGGTCACCATAATCGAGTTTCAATAATATTAAGGCTGAATGCAGGCGAAGGAGAGTTCTACGATCAGTCCCCCATGAAAAATGTGCTAGGGTCTTAAGGAAGTTCAGCCGGCTATGACAAGTCACCTTCAGAGAGGTAATATGAGGTTTCCAGGACAATCGACGGTCAAATAGGAGGCCGAGAAACCTGACTAACACGTTCTGGGATACGTGAGACGTATAGGTACAATGGATGATCAAAGGCCACTGAACGTCTAGTAAACGTAATTTGATGAGTTTTGCCACAAGAAAATTTAAACCCGTGAGTGGTGGCCCAATCGGAAATCCGGTTGATGGCATGCTGGAGGGAAACTGTAATGAGGTGACAGTCAGCACCTGCACAAGCTATAGCAAAGTCATCAACATAAAGCGATGACCAAATACTGGATGGGAGAACAGATGGCAGATTATTTATATTATTATTATTATAATCAAATAGAAGCGCTAAACCACAGGGGTCATGCAGTGCTGCAGATTATTTATAGCAAGCAGAAAGAGTGTTGTGATCAGGACACATCCCTGGGGACACCTTCAGCTTGGACAAACTCCGGGGAAAGCTCATTAATAACTCGGTCACGGAAATGTCTTTCAGTTAAGAAGGCCTTAACCCTTTACCAGGCCACGCATCAAATTTGAGACACTGCAACATTTGCAACCTATATTCTGATAATATAAGCAATTCTAAGACATATTTATTTGTGTTCATTTGTCAAGTTTATTTATTTTAGGCGCCTCTTAAATACCCTCTATGGCAGAATCAAATATGAGGCACACCTGGCCTGGTAAAGGGTTAAGGAAAAAATGGTAGATTGCCACGGAGGCCCAAGGAGTAGGCTTGGGCCAAGATATTATACCTCCAAGTTGTGTCATAAGCCTTCTCAAGGTCAAAAAAGATGGCGATAACCGAGTGGTTATTAGCAAAGGCATTACGAATATACGTATCCAAGTACAGTAAGGGGTCAATGGCAGAACGGCCCTTACGAAAGCCATATTGACTAGTGGAAAGACTACTGTGCGTCTCTAAATACCACATCAAACGTCTATTAACTAGACGTTCCATCACCTTGCAAACTGCACTGGTAAGAGCGATGGGACGCAATGCACAGCATATTAGGGGCTTTTGGCATGTACATCTCATTAATAACTAAGTAATAACTATGATAACTATGTCTACCATATATAATTGTACAATGTCTCAATAAAGTATTTTATTTATTTATTATTTATATATTTATATCATGTCCCGTAGTACCTGGTTTGCGAAAAGGGAGAACAATAGCAGACTTCCACAGCTGGGGAAGAACTCCTTGCGACCATATGAGATTAAAGAGTCCTAAGAGCAGACTGATGTAAATGCTGTAGCATACGAATAAGTATGCTGTCTGGCCCAGGTGCTGATGATCGGCAAGCGGAGAGTTGCCTCCAGTTCTTGAAGGGTAAAAGGCACATTATAAGATCTGAGAGAAGAAAAATCTAAGGGCTTTAGCTCGCTGGCAGACTTAGAAGAAAGGAACGAGGGGCATAGATGGAGCCCGAGAAATGCAGACCAGATGATTACCAATTTCAGTGGCAACGGCAAGAGGGTGTGCTATATTGACACCTGCAACCCGAAGAACAGGAGCCGGGTCGTGGGAGAATTTACCACTCAATTTCCGCACTTTCTTCCAGACTGCACTCACCGAAGAAGCCTAAGTGATGGTGGAAACGTAATCTCACCAGCAAGTGCGTTTAGCGTCATGTATGACATGGTGAGCAATTGCTCTCTTCTGCTTAAAATCAAGGAGTCTCTCTGTGGTTCTGTTATACTGGTACCTGCCCCATGCAGCGCGTTTCAAACGTACTGCCCGAGCACAAGCAGGAGACCACCACGGCACACACTTCTGAGAATGCTTGCCCGAGGTTTGGGGGATAGAATGTGAAGCTGTGGTTAAGACGGAGGACGAGAAGAGATGTAAAACCTCATCAATGGAGGACGAGGAAGGAGCCTCATGAAAGGCAGTATGATGTGCGTAAAGGTCCCATTTCGCCCGGTCAAATTGCCAGCGTGGGCTACGAGGTGGAGAATACGAAGGGGACATGAGGATGATTGGAAAATGATCGCTGTCATGTAAGTCTGGGAGGACAGACCAGGTGAAGTCAAGGACAGTTGAGGAAGAGCAGATGGAGAGATCGATGCAGGAGAAAGAATGAGTTCAAGGATCAAAATGGGTGGGAGAACCCGTATTTAAAACATGGAGGGGGAGAGAAGCAAGAAATGCCTCCAACGGAATGCCACGGGAGTCACAGTGCGACCCCCCCCAAAGAGAAAATGGTGTACGTTAAAATCGCCAAGTAACAGAAGGGGTGGCGGCAAGGAAGAAACCAGAAAATCGACATCTGGGATATTATTATTATTATTATTATAATCAAATAGAAGCGCTAAACCACAGGGGTTATACCTTATTATTATTATTATAATCAAATAGAAGCGCTAAACCACAGGGGTTATACAGCGCTGCAGGTTATTGTAGGATGCAGGGAGAGTGGGTTGTAAGAGGGAGATGGATGATTAGTAGGGTATGGAGTGCAGCATGACGGTGGATAGTGCAGGGATAGAGGGTAGCAAGAGATCGAGGTAGAAGGGACTGAGGGAGGTGCTAGAGGTATAACCTTCAGAGTTTGTGTAGTAAGTCAGTTTCTGTCAAAAAGTCAACAAGAGAGTCAGGATTAAAGGAGGGTCCATCTGCAAGAAGGGAAAGTAAAGAAAGGGCCGCAGAGCGAAGACGTCATTGGAGGTAAATTCTGCGTGCTCGTTGATAGAGTGGGCAGTCCAGCAGAATATGTACAATGCCCGAGAGGGGGAAGAGATATAAAGAACAGAGTGTATACCACTTATTCAAGTGGATACGGGCTGCAGTGTAATGTAGAGATATTATTATTATAATCAAATAGAAGCGCTAAACCACGGGTTATACAGCGTAATGTAGAGAAGAATGAACAGAGAGATGACGGTATGGAACACCAGTGCGTATAAGAAGAGCACTTTCGTTAAAGGTTCCATCGGAAAAAGGATCCGATGAATATAAATCATAGCCCTTAAAAGGGACGGATAACAGCGGATTGTAATTTGGGTTCTTGCAAACAGACCCCAACAGGGAAAAACTGGGAGAGCAACACCTGAAGGCCCTCTGATATTCTACTGCAAATAAGCCATGATTTATGAAGAGAAAGATACAAGTCGAAGTTAGAGGTATCTATCGACTAGGGTTAGAAAAGTCCACGTGTGGAGGCAGCGGAAGACGTGAAAGCAGAGGAGTGGGACGCTGTGAAGGAAGGAGGGATGTAGACAGAGAAGAGAGAGGAGGAGGAACCGAAGGTGGAGCGGTGTCCATCAACGTTCCAGTCTAATATATTCTGCGATATTATTATTATTATAATAAAATAGAAGCGCTAAACCAATATATTCTGCAATAGCTTCCAGCGTTTTGGAAGACAAAGATGCAGGATGTGGGACCACATTAGAGATGGAAGAAGGGGAGGGTGAGCAACCCTCGGGGAGACTATAGACTGTACTAGAGGGCGAGGAGATGGAAGAGGAAACTGTCGAAGAGGCTTGGGAGGGGACAGGAGTGGAAGCGACCTGGGGGGTATGGCAGTCAAGGAAGAAACTTAGGAAGGGACAGGGGATGGAGGTATTGAACAAGGAGGATGAACCTCCACACACGTTACAGAACTGGTCGGAGGTGAAGAACCCGGCAATGGGATTTTTGCCGCACTTATGAGAAGAAGGGGGGCAGTGAGGATTAGGTGTGGACGAGAGCGTGTAGACACAGAACTGTGCGAGTGAGTAGAGGAAGGGGTGAGGACAGTATGGGCTGCCAAGGTAGGGACCTCGGAGCCAAGAATAGCAAAAGAATTTGAGATGGGTGACTGAGGATGGGGCGAATATAGAGGAAGCCGCGGGAGTTGGCACCCCAGAAGTGTGGGACGTTTAGCAATGCGAGAATAGGAAATCCGGGGAAGTCTCCCTTGAAGGCGTAAATGAGAGACAGCCATAGCATATGAGAAGGCTTCCGCCTCTTTGAGACAACGGATTTCCTGCTCATTTAGGTAAACCTGACAACGGCGAGAGTAAGATGGATGTGCCTCACAACAGCTAAGGCAAGAGGGAGGTAGATTACAAGGACTAGCATGGTCGTCAGCACCACAGACTGGGCATTCGGCCATGGACCTGCAATATTTCGCCGGATGACCAAAACGCCAGCAGTTTCTACTGTTGTGGTGTAGGGGTCACCTTTCGAACTTGTAAACGGTGACCTGCAATGTAGACCGAGGGCGGAAGTTCACGGCAGTCAAATGTTAAGTGAGCAATATTGCAAGGATATCATTGTTGGTCTAAAGAGTGGTCCAATAACGAGGCCGGGTCAGAACAGGGTGCGGTAACAGGAAGGGACCCGGGGGTAGTATCACAGATTGGGTCGTCCATGATTAGGTTACTTCTTTTTTTTTTTTTTTTTTTTAAATTTATTATAATCAAAAGAAGCGCTAAACCACAGGGGTTATACAGCGCGGCAAAGAAAGAATAAAGGGGGGGACGTGGAGGAATAGCTCCTAGGAGGAATGAAAGGGGCGTAAATACCCCTCTGCACCCAAGAGGACCTCAGCACAGCAAGTAGTGCAGATGCTGCATGGAACCCGTGCCATACCCTACCCTTCATGCCAGTAAACCAGCAATCCGGGATAGCAACCTCACATCCACCGAGCCACCTCGGCGGACAGAGAGAGGGCGGCCGGATATCCGCCCCAAAGCATACCTCCTTCGGCCACCACCCCCAGAATCCGAAAGGTGGCCTCCAGAGATACACCCGTCACCCGAAAGACACCCAAAGCCACCCCCCGGGAGACCGGAGAGGGATCGGGACATCCCCAGGCGATCCAGATTCCACGGCAAACTACACCACCGCCAAGAACCTCAACGGAATGGGATGGACCACAGTACCCTTTCCCCTACCTAGGACCCAGAATGCCTGTGGAGAGAATCCCACAGGTTAAAAATGGAAGGGAATAAGGGAGGGATGAGGAGGAGTAAAGGGAAAAAGGGAGGATGGGGAAGATGGGATAGGGAAGGGGATTGGGGGTATTAGGTTCAGTCTGAGGAAGACCAAAAGGTCTAATTCCTCAGACCAAGAGCCTCTTCACCATGCCAAGGAGCTCCCTTGAAGAGGAACTAAGGATAAAGATTTAGGTATACTTTGCATTATTATAATCAATACAGTGGACCCCCGAGTTTCGTAAACCCCGGAAATCGTACATTTATGTAAGTATAATATTGTAAGTGCTTGTGGAAAAGTATTTTTGGGGGTCTGAAATAGACTAACCTACGTGACATTTTTCTTAAGGTAAACTCTTGGGAATGGACTTAGAGACTTCAGAGTGAAGCTTTATTATAAACTCTTCCACTGTACTAAGCACTAAATCCACAAGGTTCACACAACAGGTATACTTTGGAATTCTCTCTGGAAGATAGGATTTTGAGTGACATGTTTTTCCTTCTGTTGGTACAGGTAGAGGGTTGCTGGTAATATGTGCTTGAGGTTGATGACAGTAACATGTAGATTATTAGATTGCTTACAGTTTGTACAACTTCTGAAAGGATGTTTGTAGATTAGAAGTGAGTGTAGATCTCCATACCTTATGCCACAGACCAACAAGCTTCTTCCCACTATATCCCACAACCACACCCTCATTCAATGCTTGGTATCTATGCTACAAACTGCAGACACTGGCCTTCTACCCTCAAACACCTCGTGCTATAAATGCTCAAGCTATAACCACAACCTGGCCAACTTATTTTTTCAGGGCCAGGAGTGGAGACTCTTCCTCCAGCAACCAACCTTTCAACAATCCCTACGTATTCCACAACGACCTCCTCTCACACATTCAGCTGACACATACTACTTATCTGATCACTACCGTTATACATTATTATAATCAAAAGAAGCGCTAAACCACAAGGGTTATACAGCTACCGTTATACAACCAGCTGTGATCTTTGCTAAGGGCAACAATACAATCTTTGAAGACATCCTCATTAAAATGCTCACTGCCTACAGTCTCCCCACCATAATTATCCATCCATCCCTTCCTCTCCCTGAATGATATTGCATGTAGAAACAATTCCTCCCACTTCTACTCTAGATTTGCACTAGTTTGAAACAGCAACATGCAGTTCATTTATAAAGAAAACATGTTTTAGCATTCACTATTTCTGATTCGGTCACAAATTCTTACTACTGCTGCATAAAGGTCTTTACATTTTACCTGGAAGTCAAGGCCATTTTACTATTTGAACATTGGATAAAACTCCCTTTAAAATGCCCCCCTTTAATGATCCATTGACCAGGTTTATGTGATTAAACCCATGACAAGTAATGTTTCCCATCAAATAAACAAATTTACACTGTGTACTAGACAGATTTTTTTAACATGCTATGTTGTTGACAGGAACTAGAGAGGATCAGACGAGAGGTCGGCCGGAACACTGGACGCTGGGCAGAACTTGACTTATCATAGTGTGACCTGTAGCCCTGGTTGAACAATAGGCTACAATCTGAAAAGTTCTGAGCTCAAGTGCTGAGTGGAGCAAGACATGAGTAAGTTATTTAAACTTGCTGTCCATATTCATCTAGCAATAAATACTGTACCTAGGAGTTGGTAGACAGTTGTGGGTTGCATCTTGGTGAGGACCCCAATAGAAATAAAGTCATACTACTAGGCTTTCATAAATGATCCACTCTTAGGAAGCTCTAGATGTTTTGGTCAGGATGGACTGAAACATTATCGAAGGCCATACTGGCCTGAAATATTATCGTAGGCCATACTGGCTTTATCCTAAAAATTTCTCACATTGTATATATGGGGAAACATTAAACAAAAGAATGAAAAACAGTCAGGTTTGACCACAGGAAGAGAAGGACATCCCAGATTACTTGGATTTTCTAAAAAAAAAAAAAAAAATGATGCTATTGTACATTAGATAAACCACTAATATTTGTACTAAAAAATTGTAAGTGATTAAAGATATATTGCTGTGATAAAAGTACTTTGTAAAAATGTAGTGTTTGTAACCCCCCATCATGAATATATTGACTTGTACAGTTTATTAATTATACTACTTGTATTCAATGGAAAGTGCTAAACCCATATGGATAACACAGAGCCTGGGGAATGGGAGGCATTCAGGTTTGATCCAAGGGGAGGATATGTCCAATTCCTTGGATCAAGAGACCCTCACTAGCAACAAGGTTTTATTTTTTTAACTACAATTTTTGGGTTTAAGAGAACAGCAGCATCAAGGCACTTCACTTGAAGGGACAAATTCATTGCTTTAAATATATCGTGAGAAAAAAAATTGCACTTATATTAATACTAATTTGCACTTATACTAGTTCTAAAGAAGAAAAAAATTAATGGTTTAGCACTTCTTTATTATAATAATCATCATCATCATCTTTCAACACGTCGGCCGTTTCCCACCGAGGCAGGGTGGCCCAAAAGGAAAAACGAAAGTTTCTCCTTTTATATTTAGTAATATATACAGGAGAAGGGGTTACTAGCCCCTTGCTCCCGGCATTTTAGTCGCCTCTTACGACACACATGGCTTACGGAGGAAGAATTCTGTTCCACTTCCCCAATAAAATAATAATAAAATTAAGAATATCGTTAATTAAAAACAATAACAAACTTTAATTTGAAACTGTGGAACTCAAGCCTTTAGACAGGTTTATAACTGGTCAGGATATTCTATGTGGATTGTGAAATAAGTTTCCTGAATGAGAAGGTATGTACAGTGGTACCTCGAGTTACGAGCTTAATTCATTTCAGAATGCTGTTTGAATGCTGATACCAAACTAATTTGTTCCCATAAGGAATAATGTAAATTAGATTAATCTGTTTCAGATCCCCAAAATTACACTTACAAAAGCACTTACAGAAATACACTTACATAATTGTTCGAGTTGGGAGCTGCTCATAAGTCGAGGTACCACTGTATAATGTAACAGTACAGAAAAACATGAATTGAAGCCACTACACTTTGATGTCTACAATCCAAGAATACACAGTCAAAGGTTAGGTAAGGTTCGTCAGGAAACAGGACTAGTGTTTCCTGACGCGGGTCTTAGTCAGATGACCCACCATTGGAGCTTTTGGTTATCCGACCGAGGCCTTCCGCTGGCTTACCGGTCCACCCCATTAAAAAATGTTAAGTTATAATTATAACCACCTGTTTATTACAGTCAAAGGGAAAGAACCACTACACTTTGATGGAACTTATCTGTAAATAAAATTACAGTACGTATATCATATTCACAAGAATATCATTACTTGAACACATCTCTATTACCTAACATATTGTCGGTAATTCTAGCAACATATTACTACTACCAGCTTATTATTCTAATACAGTGGAACCCAGGTGTTTGAACTCAATTGGTTCCTAGGTGGTGTTCAAACTACAAAACGTTCAATGTCTGAATCAGTACACCCTCTCCTCACTTAACGACGGATTTCTGTTCCTAAGACCATGTCAGTAAACGAATTCGTCACTAAGCAAGGAACATACTATAATGGCAGTGGGTTTGTGTCAACCATCTTTGATATTGTTTTAATGTCACCTTTGCACCATTTATAACACTTAGTATATTTTTAATGTTTATACAGTACGTAGTATACTGTATTAAACAGAATACTAGAGGAAACCAGCTTCAATATACATTAATTAGGTATGCATACTGGTCAGAGAGCCCGTTGTAAGACCAAGTCGTTGGTAAATGAGTATGTCGCTAAGTGAGGAGAGGCTGTATTTCCCATTGAAATACAGTGGAACCCCGGATTTCGTCCGGTGCAGATGTGCAGATATCGTACAATTTGGATTTCGACCACTTTTTTTGGGGCGAAATTTTACCCTGGGTTTTGTACCTCTGCTCGGAAATCGTCTAACAGACGCGTCCACCCGCCCGGGATGCGGCCGCTCACAAGTATGTGACTCAGTCTGCCTCTGTCACTTGTTCAGTGAGCAATACTCTACGCGTTCATCCGAAACATTTCGTAATAATCCATTGTTTTTTGTGCTTTTTATTTAGTGCGACTGTGAAATAAGCCACCATGGAGCCAAAGAAAGTTCCTAGTGCCAGCCCTTTGGTAAAGAAGGTGAGAAACACTATAGAATTCAAGAAAGAGCTTGTAGCAAAATACGAAAGTGGCGTACATGTGGCCGAACTCGCCAGGATGTATGGCAAGTACAAATCAACAATCAGTTCCATCCTGGCGAAGAAAGTAGAGATGACGTGAAAAGTTTTGTGGAGAATTATCACCCTAACAAAACTGTTGCAAGCCGTGTCTGCAATACGTTCAATGACAATGCCTTGTCCCATTTTAAGCAAATCTTAAAGAGATGCAAGAAACACAGCTCTCTGGACAGATATATTGAGGGACTGACAACCTCACACTCCTCCTGTTCTTCACGATTCTCCTTTGTATGGACTGATGAAGCCACTGTGTGGCGAAACGTTTCCTCAATAAAGATACCCAAGTGTTGCATATGTGTCTAATTTACCAACTCGTCGGTTCTCTGAACCATTCATTCACATCCTGTCTGACACTGCAACATCTTGGTATCTTAATACAGGGATTTCTTCGCTTGCCTATTCCTTGGGCATGACCTACTTCCACATTGAACAAATGTGACACCTCCTAAGCTTCCTCTGCTCATATGCTGTTATTCTATTCAAGATTGATGGACTGACAACATCGACTCATGATTGAGGGACTGACAACCTCACACTCCTGTTCTTCACGATTCTCCTTTGTATGGACTGATGAAGCCACTGTGTGGCGAAACGTTTCCTCAATAAAGATACCCAAGTGTTGCATATGTGTCTAATTTACCAAGTCAGTTTCTGTCAAAAAGTCAACAAGAGAGTCAAGATTAAAGGAGGGTCCATCTGCAAGAAGGGAAGGTAAAGAAAGGGCCGCAGAGCGAAGACGTCGTTGGAGGTAAATTCTGCGTGCTCGTTGATAGAGTGGGCAGTCCAACAGGATATGTCGAACAGACACTGGAACCTGACAATGCTCACAGAGAGGGGCAGGGAGCCTCTCCATGAGATACCCGTGAGTAAGACGAGTGTGGCCGATGCGAAGACGGGAGAGAGTAGTCTCCCAACCTCGACATTGGTGACAAGAAGAAGGCCAGAAACCTATATTATTATTATTATTATAATCAAATAGAAGCGCTAAACCACAGGGGTTATACAGCGCTGCAGGTTATTGTAGGATGCAGGGAGAGTGGGTTGTAAGAGGGAGATGGACGATTAGTAGGGTATGGAGTGCAAGATGACGGTGGATAGTGCAGGGGTGGAGGGTAGCAAGAGATCGAGGTAGAAGGGACTGAGGGAGGTGCTAGAGTTATAATCTTCAGAGTTTGTGTAGTAAGTCAGTTTCTGTCAAAAAGTCAATGAGAGAGTCAGGATTAAAGGAGGGTCCATCTGTAAGAAGGGAAGGTAAAGAAAGGGCCGCAGAGCGAAGACGTCGTTGGAGGTAAATTCTACGTGCTCGCTGATAGAGTGGGCAGTCCAACAGGATATGTCGAACAGACACTGGAACCTGACAATGCTCACAGAGAGGGGCAGGGAGCCTCTCCATGAGATACCCGTGAGTAAGACGAGTGTGGCCGATGCGAAGACGGGAGAGTGTAGTCTCCCAACCTCGACATTGGTGACAGGAAGAAGGCCAGAAACCTATAACCGGTTTAATTGAATGAAGTTTGTTATATTCAGCAGGTCAGACCAGCGTTGCTGCCAACGGGTGCGAAGGTGGGTAGCAATGACCGCAAAATAGTCCGTGAAAGGAACACCTCTATATGAAACTGGTAGGTCATGTACTGCTGACCGCGCAGCAGTGTCTGCCTGTTCATTGCCCTGTACGTCAACATGACCAGGGACCCAACAAAAGACAATATCTTTATGCTTGCTAAAGATACGGCGTAACAAAGGTGGATACGAAGAACTAGGGGTGAGGTGTATCAATTTTACGGATAGCCTGTAAAGCACTAAGGGAGTCTGAAACGACCACAAATGGTGATACAGGCATAGATGCAATACGGATAAGTGCCACAAGAATGGCATACAATTCAGCCGTAAATATGCTAGCCGAGGTAATAGATGCCTCGTACGACGCTGTCCGGAAACACTGCTGCGAATCCGACGCCGACAGATGACTTTGAACCATCGGTGTATACTGCGATGGCATGGGAATGAGAACGGAAATGGTCTAGAAAGAAAGAGCGAGAAGCCGCCGTAGGCAGTTGGGCTTCGCCAAGGTAGAGGTATAGAACAGACACGGACAGCAGGAACTTCCCAAGGGGGTAGAGGAAAGGGTGAAGCCACATGAACATATAAAGGCGGAAGCTGAAGGGAAGACAAGAGTGAATGCAGACGAAGAGAAAAGGGACGAAGTAAACAGGGGCGACGAACAAATAACGAGCGTCTACTAACATCTGTGACAATCCTATACATGGAAGGATTGCGGAGGTCATGAGAGCGAACATAATAGCGAATGCAATGTGCATCACGACGATCGGACAAGGATGGAATGTTCGCTTCACATAGAGGCTCTCAACCGGGAAGAACGAAAAGCACCAAGGCATAAGCGTAATCCCTGGTGATGGATGGGATTAAGGCTGGAAAGAGTGGCAGGAGAGGCTGCCGAATATATCTGGTCACCATAATCGAGTTTCGATAGAATTAGGGCCGAATGTAGGCGAAGGAGAGTTCTACGATCAGCCCCCCATGAAAGATGTGCGAGGGTTTTAAGGAGGTTCAGCCTGGTGTGACAAGTTGCCTTCACAGAGGTAATGTGAGGTTTCCAGGACAATCGACGGTCGAACAGGAGGCCGAGAAACCTGACTCACGTTCTGGGATACGTGAGCCGTATAGGTACAATGGATGGTCAGAGACCACTGAACGTCTAGTAAACGTAATTTGATGAGTTTTGCTACTAGAAAATTTAAACCCGTTAGTGGTAGCCCAATCAGAAACCCAGTTGATGGCATGCTGGAGGGAAACTGCAATGAGGTGACAGTCAGCACCTGCACAAGCTATAGCAAAGTCATCCACATAGAGCGATGACCAAATATTGGATGGGAGAACAGATTCCAGATTATTTATAGCAAGCAGAAAGTGTTGTGCTCAGAACACATCCCTGGGGAACACCTTCAGCTTGGACAAATTCCGGGAAGAGTTCATTACTAACCCGACCCGAAATGTCTGTCAGTTAAGAAGGCCTTAAGAAAGAATGGTAGGTTGCCTCGAGGCCTAAGGAGGGGCCTGGGCCAAGATATTATATCTCCAAGTTGTGTCATAAGCCTTCTCAAGGTCGAAAAGATAGCGATAACCGAATGGTTATTCTCAAAGGCATTACGAATATACGTATCCAAGCGCAGCAAGGGGTCAATGGCAGAACGGCCCTTACGGAAGCCATATTGACTAGGGAGAGACTATTGCGAGTCTCTAATACCACATCAAACGTCTATTAACTAGACGTTCCATCACCTTGCAAACTGCACTGGTAAGAGCGATGGGACGGTAGTGAGAGGAATCACGTCCCGTAGTACCTGGTTTTCGAAAAGGAGAACAATAGCAGACTTCCACAGCTGGGGAAGAACTCTTGCGACCATATGAGATTAAAGAGTCGTAAAGGACAGTAAGAGCAGACTGATGTAAATGCTGAGCATACGAATATGTATGCCGCTCTGGGCCCAGCTGCCGATGATCGGCAAGCAGAGAGTGTTGCCTCCAGTTCTTGAAGGGTAAAAGGCACATTATAGGATTCTTCTCTAAGAGAAGAAAAATCTAAGGGCTTTAACTCGCTGGCAGACTTAGAAGAAAGGAACGAGGGGCATAGATGTAGCCCCTGAGAAATGCGGACGAGATGATTACCAATTTCAGTGGCAACGGCAAGAGGGTGTGTTATATCGACACCAGCAACCTGAAGAACAGGAGCCGGGTCGGGGGAGAATTTACAACTCACTTCCGCACTTTCTTCCAGACTGCACTCATCGAGGAAGCCGAAGTGACAGTAGAAACGTAATCTCGCCAGCAAGTGCGTTTAGCATCACGTATGACACGGCGAGCAATAGCTCTCTTCTGCTTGAAATCAAGGAGTCTCTCTGTGGTTCTGTTATACCGATAGCCTGCCCCATGCAGCGCAGCTTTCAAACGCACTGCCCGAGCACAAGTAGGAGACCACCAAGGCACGCACTTCTGAGGATGCTTGCCCGAGGTTTGGGGAATAGAATGTGAAGCCGCTGGAAGAGGGGAGGACGAAAGAGATGTAAAACCTCATCAATGGAGGACGAGGTAGGAACCTTATGAAAGGCAGTAAGATGTGCGTAGGTCCCATTTCGCCCGGTCAAATTGCAGGCTGGGCAATGAGGAGGTGGAGAAAACAGAGGGGACTTTAGGATGATTGGGAAATGATCGCTGTCATGTAAGTCCGGGAGGACAGACCAGGTGTAGTCAAGGACAGTTGATGAAGAGCAGATGGAAAGATCGATGCAGGAGAAAGAATGAGTTCGGGGATCAAAATGGGTAGGAGTACCCGTATTTAAAACATGTAGGGGAAGAGAAGCAAGGAATGCCTCCAACTGAATGCCACGGGAGTCACAGTGCGACCCTCCCCAGAGAAAGTGGTGCGCGTTAAAATCGCCAAGTAATAGAAGGGGTGGCGGTAAGGAAGAAACCAGAAAATCAACATCTGGGATAGACAATGCCCGCGAAGGGGAGAGATATAAAGAACAGTGTATACCACTTATTCAAGTGGATACGGGAAGCAGGTGACGAACTGGCACCTGCTTCAGGTACAGGGGTATTAGGGTTGTCCGAAGAGTTATCCGTTATCAAGGTAGGGTCAGAACTAGGTGCGGTATCAAGGGGCCTGGGGGTAGAGTCACGGATTAGGGCATCTATGGTTAGGTTACTTCTTTCTTTTTAAGAAAAAAAAGAAAGAAAATAAAATAAAAAAAAAGAATAAAAAAGGGGGGAACGTGGAGGAATAGCTCCTAGGAGGAATGAAAGGGGCGTAAACCCCTCCGCCCCAAGAGGACCTCAACACCGCAAGTAGTGCAGATGCTGCATGGAACCCGTGCATACCCTACCCTTCATGCCAGTAAACCAGCAATCCGGGATAGCAACCCTCACATTCACCGAGCCACCTCGGCAGACAAAGAGAGGGCGGCCGGATATCCGCCACAAAGCATACCGCTTCGCCACCACCCCGAACCGAAAGGTGGCCTCCAGAGATACACCCCGCCCGAAAGATACCCAAGGCCACCCCCGAGAGACCGGAGAGGGATTGGGACATCCCCAGGCGATCCAGATTCCACGGCAAACTACACCACCGCCAAGAACCTCAACGGAATAGGAATGGACCACGGTACCCTTCCTCCTACCTAGGAACTAGAATGCCTGTGGAGAGAAGCTCCCAGGGTAAAAATGGGAAGGAAATAAGGGAGGGATGAGGAGGAGGGGGAGGAGGAAAGGGAAAAGGGAGGATGGGGAAGATGGGAAAGGAGGGGGATTGGGGGTAAATTGGTTCGTCTGAGGAAGAAGACCAAAAGGTCCAATTCCTCAGACCGATAGCCTCTTTACCTCATCAAGGAGCCCCCCTTAAAGAGGAACGGACCAATTAAAATAGCAATGTTTTGTAAAGATTTTTGCTCATGCTTTATAAGAGAAAACTGCTATCCATACCAAAGATTAAGAACAATTAAATGAAACTACTTGCCATGAAAATAATGGATTTATTAATGTATGCTAATGATATACACGAAGTTAATATTCATTTTACTCTCAGATGAGAGGCTCAGGGTAAGTTAAAAGTTATAGAAATGTGATTCTTCTGTTATGGCTGGAAGCAAAAGTATCAATACCTTAAACAGCCAGATTATTTGCTCATTTCATATTTATAGATACAAGTGCAATATCACTTGTTCTGCTATTGCTACTGCTGTTCAGATAACTTTGTCAGATGCAGGCTGAAAAAACTATGTTCACATGGTGCAGAATTAACAGGCAGAGTAACACTGATGAACACCAGCTTATACAGATCTGTGAAAGCATCATAGTATGATTTAATCATAGCAAATGCAAGTGGCCTTGACAGTATGACCCTATTGTTATTTTCCAAGACATCATTCTTTGAAGTTCATCTTGAATGCACAGTTTCTCTAGAAATAAAGCATCTTGAGGATTCAGCACTAATGAACCTTTGGTATGCTACTAAAGTTTGAAAATTGCCTGTATACAGAATTCATTAGTATATTACGTGTGGGTGGGGTGACCATACCTACCTGACCTCTTATAATATTTCTCACCTCTCACCCTACATTAAGACTACAAATATTTTAAGGTAAATAAGTGTACTGTGTGTGTATTTTACTTTTTATTGTTTTTAATGCCTAGTTCTATTGCTAACTTAATATATGTAAACTTGTTATCTGGCATTTATATCATTTATATAAGTGGAAAAATGGCGTTCTGCTTTCCGGTGATGTCTGCGTAGCCTGGAACCAAACCTACTGTATAAGTGGGGCTCTACTGTACTTATACTTAGGTCATACTTCACAGGCAAGTGCACATATATGTACACACACCCATCCAACTGCTCTATTTTCTTAATTCTTATTTAATTCCTTTCATCTCCATGGAAAAGTGGAGAAAAATCCTTCCTCTGTAAGCCATGAGTGTCGTAAGAGGCGACTAAAAAACTGGGAGCAATAGGCTAGTATCCCTCCTGTATAAATTCCTAAATGTAAAAAATTTTTTTTTTTTTTGGGTCACCCTGCCTTGGTTGGAGACCAAGTGTTGAAACAAGAAAATATATAAAAATAGCAATGATGGAATCAGAGTTAAGAAGGCCAATGTGAGCACTATTATCATTATTCAGTTATTTAATTATCCTGAACACATATACTGAATTTCCTATCATTAACCTTCTTGTATGATCCATGCTGAGTAACAAATACTAAAAACAGTTAGTTAACCCTCCCTTTAACAAACTGATTTGGGAAAGCTGGTGGCTTGTAATGGCTATTGTGGTGACTATTTTGCTAAGATTGTCCTGTGCATTCTGAAACAGACTGTCCCTTGTTTATGAACCGGTTAACCCAGTGAATTTTGTCCTAGATTTCCAAAGTTCATTAAATCAAGGGTTTACTGTACTTCAATTAGCTTTCTATATTCAGTGACACACTAGTGCCAGAACAAAAAAAATTCAAATTCTGTTAATGGTAATATTTTTACATGCTAAATAAAATACAAACAAAAAACAATGATGTACAGCAAGTTCCTGTCACAACTTAAAACTGCATACGAGACTAAGAAAAGCAAAGCTAATATCCTTGATAAAGCAATAATAAAAGTACAAGCACAAGCAATGTTTTAGCAATACATATTACCCTCTGGAAGCAATTCCACAACAATGTTCGTGAAATCTTGGAAAACATAAGCAGTAAAATGTGATCCTTTATTGACAACGTTTTTGCCCACACAGTGGGCTTTATCAAGTCACAAACAGATCTGTTTGTGACTTGATAAAGCCCACTGTGTGGGCAAAACTTTGTCAATAAAGGATCACATTATAATGCTTATGTGTTTATTTTTCCATTGTGTCGGTATTTTATACCATTTATTTCCATCGTGAAATCTTTTTGAATAAAAGTTATCCCATGATTTTTATATTTACATACACTGTATACTAGAGCAATACATCACAGTAGTAATCAAGTTACAGGAATGTTATACATTAAGAGATCTGGCAATACTAAAACTTTTGCCAATACCAATACTTATTTTCAGATAGACAGTGATACCCACTGATACCATCAAAATTGGCTAATATTGATATGATTTTTCAGGCTCATGTCGATACCATTAAAATCAGCCAATACTAATACTTTGGCACATCCCTAATATACATGCTGACATTTCAGTTACCTTAATTACTGTATACACAAGATACCCAAATTTAGTAACGTGTGTCCTCAGCATGTTCATCTAGGATGCAAATGTGGAAATTCCAGTGTTGATCAGATGGCATTTACTTTTTTGAAACATCTCAATTAGGTAAAAGTCTATGTACACACTTCTAAGATAAAACAAACTGTATACAGTACTCAAAGAGAAAATATGATTTTTTTTACCTCTAAAAATTATTACACTTTTCCCATATTTAAAATTAACTACTACTGTATAATAAAAAATGTGACCAACATTCAATAATTGTGTACGAGACACATGTTATCAGAGGTATTGCATTGTTTGGTCACAGGACCACCATAGTAGTGCCTAGTCATTTCAGTATGTGCTACATGTTCATCTCACTCTTTCTTGCTCTCCTTTTCATCCTCTTCTCTCATTATCTCCTTTCCCCATTAATTCATCAATGGAACATACTTGGCAGACCATAAACAAGCCCTACCTGCCCTACATTTCTTGGAGATCATTTCATTGTCCACTGAAGTTTTGTCTGAACAATGCCAGTTTCATGGCGATTAAATACCATGTTTACGGTAGCATCAACATTTTAATTATAAATTCTTGCATATACATATGATAGAAGTGACGGCCTAGTTTGACTTCACATCGGGGTGAAGCTGCTGCTTCATAATCTGAAATTAAAAAAAAATTAAGAACTTTGTTAATAGGTTTGAGCACTGATGACGTAAATATTAATGAAATAGAGATAATTTTAATTGGTTTAGGACCAGAAGTATAGTGTGAAACTGGCTAATAGTGGAAATATTTGATTTTTGACAATTTCCTGAAGGCTGGTAAGCATCCCCAACCAATCCTCCCAGCCAAGTCTGTTTTATGGGCTTTTACTAGTTCTGCTGTAATTATTGGGATGCCCTACACCATGACCAATCATTCCTGGTTATGTATTATCCGAGAAATAGGGTAAAACTTCTATGTATTTTCTTTTGTGATGATGAATTCAAAATAGAGTGCCAGGGTAATTTAGGAGATGTCAGAGGACATGATTAGTGAACAGAGGAAATGTTGCTTTAGTGGCTGGAATGCCTACAGTGTTTATTTTGGACCCTATTTTTAAACGGCAAGTTTTTGAATTCTGTGTAAAACTAGTCAAATTACAGTAGACCCTCATTTAGCATGGTATTTACGTTCCTGAAAACATCGTGTTAGATAATTAGAAGAACTTATGGGAAAAATAGGGTTACGTTCCTGGGAGTCCCAAAAAGCCAAACAAGTTTTTTTTAGACCAACAGATCTTGCAAAAATTGAAGGCGAATATGTAATTGTAGTTCATTGTCGTGATATATTACAGCTTAAGACTACAAATGCAATAGAAATACATAATAGTATTTCTTACTTAAATTGTGGGTAATGATGTTTATGGATGGTTGTGAAGAGAGTGGATATGGATGGTGTGGCCCTACTGGGCTGAGGTGGATGGTTGTCGGCATAAGTGGATGGTAAAGGTTCTGGTGAAGTGATTCAGTCAAGTCAGTCAGTCAGTGATTCAGTCAGTCAGTGATTCAGTCAAGTCAGTCAGTAAGTGATTCAGTCAAGTCAGTCAGTAAGTGATTCAGTCAAGTCAGTCAGTAAGTCATTCATTCAGTCAGTCAGGGGCTATGAGGGAGACGGCGCTAGCAGTCTCTCAGCTCAGTTACTCACGGACCACCATGGCGTGTGGAGGTGTGAGCTCACCGCACTAAAATATTGTATAATAATACTTATTATTACCATCAATAAGTTATCTACCTATCATATTTATTCCAGAATAATATTAGGTATAACATAAATAACGTAACAGCATGATAAAGACGCCCAAATTAATAAAAATATGACAAGAGATAATGAAGGTTGGAGGGTGGGGCCAGCATCAGCCTGTAAACAAAGCCAGCCTGCCCCACACACCAGCCAGGGTACTTTCCCCACACACCAGCCAGGGTACTTTCCCCACACACCAGCCAGGGTACTTTCCCCACACACCAGCCAGGGTACTTTCCCCACACACCAGCCAGGGTACTTTCCCCACACACCAGCCAGGGTACTTTCCCCACACACCAGCCAGGTACTTTCCCACACACCAGCCAGGGTACTTTCCCCACACACCAGCCAGGGTACTTTCCCACACACCAGCCAGGGTACTTTCCCCACACCAGCCAGGGTACTTTCCCCACACACCAGCCAGGTACTTTCCCACACACCAGCCGGGGTACTTTCCCACACACCAGCCAGGGTACTTTCCCACACACCAGCCAGGGTACTTTCCCCACACACCAGCCAGGGTACTTTCCCCACACACCAGCCAGGGTACTTTCCCCACACACCAGCCAGGGTACTTTCCCCACACACACAATTTGATTTGAGTGGGACTTGTGCATGAGTGAATAGAATTATCAAAGCATATTGCTTGGGAGCATTGAAAATTGGGTTGGGCAAATATTCTGTTAGTGAGATGGTTTGTGAAGGACCTGCGGGCTCAATTTTTTTTACCCTCCCGCGAACCGTGTAATACGTCGTGTTAGATAAAAATGTGCCGCAATTATTCAATCGTGCAACAAAGTCGTGCTAAATGAGGGTCTACTGTACCTACTTCTGATAGTTGAATGTGCAGTGTCTTGTGCTCAAAGGACAGAATGGAAGGCATACTGTGAAGTAACTAAGAATTTAGTTAAAATGAGCAATAGAATTGGGAACGTAAATTGCTCACAGACCACTAAGTTTGCATCTGTGTAATGCCATAAGTCTTGGATCAGATGTCATATTTTTTTGTCATTACCCCCAGAAAAAGATTCTCTACCATTTCATGAGAAAAAATTATATACATATACAGTATATATATTTTTAATCTCTATGGGGAAGTGGAACAGAATTCTTCTTCCATAAGCCATGCATGTCATAAGAGGCGACTAAAATGCCGGGAGCAAGGGGTTACCCTTCTGTATACATTACTAAAGTGGGAAGGAATGTAATTTTTTTAATGCACTGGCCATCTCCCACCGAGGCAGGGTAACCTAAAAAGAAAAACCCAAGTTTCTCTTTTTACATTTACTAATGTATACAGAATGCGTTACTAGCCCCTTGCTCCTGGCATTTTAGTTGCCTCTTACGACACACATGGCTTATGGACAAAGGATTCAGGAATGTAAATAGAGGTGCAAACAACGAATTTTATAAAAGACCTTCGTAACCTAATGCTGAATGGAAAGAATGCAAAGATGAAAAGAATTTCCTGCATTTTTGTGGCATTAGTGCCATAATTGTATTTATAACAGATTAGAGCAAAATTTAAAAATATACAGCCAAAAAAAAAAGCTAAGTAATTCAGACAACCAAAACTTATTATACAAGAGTCAGAATTCGCCATCACCTCCACTAACTTAACTACCATGAAACAGAGAGCAACTGTAGTGTATAACCTGAGAATGTATCTCTCATCAATTCTCAGGCCATCTGACTTTTCTGAAGAATGGCTAAGTAACTAAATAAAGGCCCACACTTATTGAGGTAAGGGGACAAGGGGCTAGTAACCCCTTCTGTAAAAATTACTAAATGTAAAAAGAAAAACTTGCATTTTTCTTTCTGGGTCACCCAGCCTTGGTGAAAGATGAACATTGCATTGAAGGAAAAAAAAACTTACTGAGGTAACCCTTTCCAGGGTATTTGGGGTAAGCTGCTGCTCGAACTCGCTCATAATCCTCTTGACATGGTTGGGAGTAGAGGGTATTTTTTTGCTATTGTGATGCTTAGTCAAGTATGGGTGATCCAGCAGCTCTTGGATGGTGGGTCGCTTTCTTGGATTATACTGGAGGCAAAGCTTCAATACATCCATTACCTCTTTATCTTCAATTTCAGGAAAATTTATCTTAGTTTCGGGATTGCAGATGGCCCACAGTTTCCGACAGGTGTTGCTGATGTGCTGGAATGGTGTTCGTCCGTAAACCAAGTTGTAAAGAATACATCCAAGTGACCACACATCAGATTTCACACCAATCTGAAATATTTTCTAAACGTTAGTTTGAAATATCAGGTGAAAATGACAATGGTGAATCTTTAACCCTTAAACTGTCCACACATAGATCTACGTTCACTCGCGTACTGCTCCGAATATTTTTGAAGAAAAGAAAAAAAAATTAAAAATGAAGAGCGCATTTTTATAAACAGGATAGGCTAAAAAAATTTTTTTTTTTTAGAGCCAGTACTTACCGAGATATAAGCCCGCCAAGTTGGTGCTGGATGCTCACCTGACAGCAACATCAAGTCCTGCCGCTTGCAGAAGTATTGCAGATATGTACTTTTTTTTCTAGTTTTTATTTTAATTTATATAATTTTTATGTTCTGATAATTACAATTTATAATAGTTCTTGTGATTTCATAGCCAATCTTTGTTCTAACACTAATATTAGGTACTGAAATAGTACTCAAATAGTCCCAATCACACCAACAGGTGAACATTTTCACCTGCCTTGGTCATTTACTATTGTCTATAAATATATAAGAAGTATTTATAGGTCCCAGCAATGTTTTAGACATCCTGGAGAATATATGAAACTCCTTGAAGAATGGTATTATGACAATTGCCAGATAACTACTGATAAGGCAGTGACATTGATGAATGAATGTGTGCAGGAAACCCTCGCTTTGTTTTCACTGTCTGTATCTGTCTGTATCTATCTATCTGTATGTGTCTGTGTATCTGTCTAGCTCTGCCTATCTGTCTTTCTGTCTGCCTGCCTATGTCTGCTTGGAGTATAATATGAAACTCCTTGAAGAATGGTGTTATGACAACCACTGACAGCCAAATGACATTGATGAATGTGAGCAGGGAACCCTCTATGTTTCCACTGTCTATCTGTCTGTGTCTAGCTCTGCTTATCTGTCTTTCTGTCTGCCTGTGTGTGTCTTTCCATCTGCTTGTCTCAGTCTCAGAGTGCGGCTCGTAAGCCAACAGGTATTATACACGATGCAGAAGTGACTATGCGTATTACTTGCCAGTCATGCGTATTATGTCTTATATCTACAAGCATTGTATAGCACTTTGCCTGGAATTTTTGGGTTATCCTAGGTAATTTACACTGTATAATAACTGTACTTATGTGTACATGTGAGAGAGATATTACAGATATATATAGACAAATACAGATATAGGACAGATAGATATAGACAGACAGATATATAGACAGATATAGACAGACAGATATAGACACCCAGCCTGCCAAATACATAAGAACATAAAAAAGAAGGAACACTGCAGAAGGCCTACTGGCCCATGCAAGGCAGGTCCATGTCACCCCCTGGCTTAGACCAATGACCCACCTAGTCAGGTCACATCCTCTGAAGGAAGGAGCATGGCATCAGACCTAGTAGCACAAGCTAGTCAGGTCCAACTCATACCCACCCACAGCCACTCATGTATTTATCTAACCTATTTTTACTTTCCTCTTATAAGAGGAGTGTAATGCGACAAGACATCAGTGAATCCCTGGTGTTTGCCACACTATTTGCTCTAGCTGGAGCTCAAATGAACTGGTGCTCCCACAAGGTACTAAGTGGTCCAGGATTTTTTTAATACTGCGCACACTGAGGGAGCAGACCCATTCTCTCATGTCAAGGCGACTCAGGCCTGTCGCACTAAATTTGAAGGAATGAAAAATAAAACGTAGATCTACGTTCGGAGCAGTACGCGAGTGAACGTAGATCTACGTGTGGACAGTTTAAGGATTAATTGACTTTTGTTCACAGAGAAATTTGGTAATAGGTAATACATGGTTCAACAGAGAAACAGCTAACTTCCCAGGCAGGTTAAGTTAAATTATCATTGTCCTACTGGGCAAATCATTACATTATGATAAAACTGCAAAACAATTTAGTAATTTTCTTTAGTTTTTAGAAATTAATTATAAACACTAACCCTTTCAGTGGCTGTCATGTAGAACTACATCATTGAGCCAGGGTCCCTCACTTAGTTCTAAGTTATGAGCTCGGCTCACTCAGATAAGCCGTGAGTAGTAAATTTTGTTCTAGATAAGAAAGAATAGGTCTGTGCAGCGAGTGTGCAAAGTACACAAAAAATCCTGCCCCACATGAATCTTGATGGGAAAAGCAAACCTCTGACCATGTTTAGCTGAAAATAGCAACCAAGTTTTCTAGGATGGTTTTAATGGTTTTATTGGCTGTTTCTTGGTATCATTTGATAGAATGTAAAATATACTACTGAAATGGATTTGATTTTGGTTGGTTTCAGATGAAGCAGCTTGAAATTGGGCTCAAAATAATGGAAATATTAAATTTTTGTTGATTTTCCTGAGGACTCAAAGCCCCCTTACACCCCTAAGTCTCTTATTAATTTTTAAAAGGTTTGATTATATTATTGGGATGCCATAAACCATGACCAATCATTCCTGATTATATTTTATTTTCTGGGAAATAGTGTGAATCTATTTTTGTGCGATTATGAATTCAAAATGAAGGGAAAGTGCAAAATAGGAGAGGCCTGGGGACATGATTAACCCTTTGGGGGTCCAAGGGGTCTCTGTGTCGCGTGGGTCTTGGGAGAGATATATAGGAGGTCAAAGATACTCCTTGTTGGATGGTTACGGTATATTTACAGTAAGTGAAGGAGAGTCCAGCACACCGTCTGTCTCGCCTGTAGGTCTAACGTTAGTGAGGGAGAGTGCCTATGAGAGGCTGTGCACATGCGCTGAGCCTCTGACGTCAGCGGGTACCGTGACGTCACACGCAAAGGGACCAGCTGTATAAAAGGAAAGATACACTACACAAGTGTATATATGATACTGACACGACAGCTCGGCCATGTTATCGTATGACGTCTCGGCATACTATACAACTCTATAGGCTGAACAGACAGGTGGTACTGGATGAATCTATACAATAGCAAACACATTATAACTTTGAAACTGATCAAGATTAATCTTACTCTCGCACTTCTTACGTTAATGGTACATAAGAGAAATTTAATGGATCTAGATATAATGGATTATATATAATACAATTGCAAATTTGATCGATCAATCGATGTGTATTCATGCACTCTTCGGCTTCTGAGGAAGAATAAATATTTACAGGGAAGAAGTTTTAACAGGAAAGATAAACTCGGCTAACACGGGTTATACTGTTAAAACTCAGAACTCAGAGAGAACTTGAACACACAACAATCTTGCTAGATACTGGAAATCTAATAACAAAACACACAGTCAATAATTCGGTTCTAAACTGGATTTTCTAATTTTCTATCTTTAGCTCACAACTTATGATCACTTTCCTACTGGAGGAATGAACAACTCGGGTTTGACGTTTCCAGGCCCCTCTTACATTACTTTTGCTTTCCATTTTGAATTTTTATTCTCACAAAAAATAGAAGATTTACTGTTATGTATACAACTGCATCACTGTAAAAATGGTATAAATAATATCAGCGCACTTGTGCAAGAATATTAGAAAGCGTAATTAACTGCTGCAATATTCCCAGGTGAGGGACATTGATGCGGTGTTTAGGAAACATCCCAAAAACCAGGGCATAAACATTCAGTTAATGTTTATATTAAGGCAAAATTGATGACATTTCCAGTCGATGTGTATTGGACGCAGGTTGTAATTTGTTTACTCCTGAACATCGGCCAAAATCGAACATTTTCGCTACTTTGCGCTCAGTTTCAATGTACTTGTCATCGTGAAACCAGTCAAAATTATATCTATTTCTGTAATATATCATCTATTCTATAAAATGAGACTAAGAAAACGAGAATACAAGCATAAATACCATACAAAAATAGACTGCAAAGTCGCTGTTTTAAACCAAAAACACGGTCAGTTTTTTTTTCCTCATTATACACTGTATAGTGCAGGAATTTTTTTATACTGCGCACACTGACTGCACAGACCCATTCTATCACATCTAGGCCTAACAGCCTGTTTCTGCTTGATTTGAGGGCGCTAGAATTTAGGCGTACTAGTACGTCAATAACCACAGTGCATAAAATGTACTTGTACGACCATAACCCCAAAAGGGTTAATGAACAGAGGAAATGTTTTAGTGATAAGAATGTCTACACTGTATTTTGCACTATTTTTAAATTTGATTTTTTTAATTTTGTGCAAAATTGTCCAAATTACCAACTTCTGTGCACTTTATAGGATAGTTGTAATAGTTCTATCGATTGTGCTTAATCGATAGAATGGAAGGCATACCAGCAAAATATCTAAGAATTTGATTGAGTGGAGCAATGGAACTGACTTAAATATGACTCAAAGTAGGCAAAATTGCCAATGCACAAATTGTGCCCAGACCATTAATTCTGTGCCAGTGTGATTCTGTAAATTTTCCATTAAATTTCATATTAATTGGTGTCATTACCTTCAGAAAAAATCCTCTACCATTTTAGGAAAAAAAAAAGTGGACACTGGGAGCAAAATTATTTTTGCGGGTCTGGACAGTGAAATGGTTAAAAATATATGCTACATACTACTGAATGAGCCAGGATCACTTAGCTTTGATTTCCCTCATGTTCTGCATACATCCCATTCACTTCAGTGTGAGTTTTTATTTCAATATCCAAGGTTAGATCAAGAATTTAAGAAATTTCTGTATACATGTCCATATGAATTTTTTCTGTACACATTTCATGTGGGGGAGGGAAGGGGTTATAATTAATACTGAGGTCAAGGAATACAGTTTTTTTTGGCAAGGTTAAATTAAATAATTTTTATGTAATATTTTTTGGTATATGTAATATTTTTAGGACTTGACGTGCTGTTGGAGTAAGCAAGGTAATATTTATGAAGGGATTGAGGGAAACTGGGAGGCCAAACTTGAGTCCTAGAGATGGGAAGTACAGTGTCTGCACTCTGGAGGAGGGGTGTTAATGTTGCAGTTTAATAACTGTAGTGTAAGAGGGCCTCTGGCAAGACAGTGATGGAGTGAATGATGGTGAAAGTTTTTCTTTTTCGGGTCACGAATGCCTTGGTGGGAGACGGCCGATGTGTTAATAAAAATTATAAAATAATGTAATATTTATGAAAACAGTGAGCTCATATTTATTAGTATAGTACATATCAACCAAGAAATTTTTTTTTATAGATTTTTTATGGAAATGAAAAGCCTATTTTAATTTTTCACCAACTGATGTGATATCAGTTTCACTGATGTTTATTTTGATACAGGTACAGTACTAATTTTCTGGCACTCTTTAGTTCCTGAAATATCAATATTGCCGACCAACAGGTCATATACGTACGTACGTAGTTCAATACACCTCTGACTCGCCATAGTCTGGTGAAAATTTAACAAACATCAATATAAATGAAAAAGGTTTATTAATTACTGTACTCAGTGGGGAACCTACATTTTTGGAGCCCTGAAGCTTGAACTTACGGTGGCCCCTTTGCAACCCCTTCTCATACGGAAGACCCAAAATTTTTAAGCAATGTGGACTAAAGTTGCTTCTGGGGCTCTCCAGGATTAGGGGCCCTGAAGCTAAAGCTTTGTTAGTTTCATAGTAGATCCGTGCCTGACAGTACTTACAATGCTGCAGTGCTACCACTCCCAGAGAGGTAAACTTCAGAATTTTACTATAACTGTAGATCTAATCACAAAGGTCTGGAAGCAGAAGGTTATCAGGATTAGTGGGTGTCATTGCTGACTGTTTCATCATGGATTTGTGATGTTACAGGGAAGACATCTGGGTTACTTAAGGTTGAAGCCATAGGATTTTCAGCTGATGACATCTTGATTACCATTTTCAATATTCCATACAAGCAAAGTTGCTTCATGTGCTTTGATCCTTTCCCATGTAATTTTCCATACATCAAATAAGAATTCATTAGCTCTTCTTCTGTCACAAAGGAACATTGTTCTAGTCATTTAATTAATTCATCTGACAATTAACATGTCAATAGTCATAGCTATTGATAAAATTACCCTTATCATAGCTAAAGTTAACTGTTAGCAAAATACACTAAAAATCACACAAAAATCAAGGGATCACCACTAACTTCAATGTAAACAATGTAAGCGAGCGCATGTTGCACAAAACGTCATCTGTTGCCAACCGGTAAACTAGTATGGAAAAAAATTAGTCTGGTAATTTTGTTTGGACTAAAAAGTGCTGGACTATATCCATTGCTGGAAAATTGGTGTTGTACTTGTACCAGTTTTTTTTATCAATCTTGCTAATAAAACTAAACAAAATAATGGTTTTCCTATCATATATGCACACTAGTTCACATCCCTCAGGTCAGGTAAGAAGTATCCACCATAAAAAGGCATGCAAGACTGGAAGTAAATTTCAAGAAAATTTAGCACCTTAGCTTACTTTGATAGTTGAAGAGTCGTTGCTCCGGCCATTGACGACTGGGCCAGTTTGGATGTCCATCAGGGATTCGGGGCTCATGTAATTGAAAGTTCCTCCCTAAGGAGAGTATTAATAATTTTGTCAAAGCTTCTTGCATTTACATTCTAGTCATTTTCAACTCCTAACATTTAAATTGCATATCACACCAAACACCATTACAGGCAGGCCCCGCTTTACATCGCTTCATTTTACACTGTTTCGCTAATGTAGCAGTTTTCAATTGTACCCATTCTTCATTTATTCAGACTTCCTACAATAAATATATTTACCACTTGCTATAAGCTAAGGATGATAATATTTTAAGATAAGTAATGTGCCAGGGGTAAATGTAAATGGGGAACCATTAATTGAGCTATGTGTAGAAAGAGGTTTGGTAATAAGTAATACATATTTTATGAAAAAGAGGATAAATAAATATACAAGGTATGATATAGCACGTAAGGAAAGGAGTTTGTTGGATTATGTATTGGTGGATAAAAGGTTGATGGGTAGGCTTCAGGATGTACATGTTTATAGAGGGGCAACGGATATATCAGATCATTATTTGGTTGTAGCTACAGTTAGAGTAAAAGGTAGATGGGACAAAAAGAAAATGGCAGCAGCAAGTAAGAGAGAGATAAAAGTGTATAAACTAAGGGAGGAGGAAGTTAGGGTGAGATATAAGCAACTATTGGCAGAAAGGTGGGCTAGTGCAAGTATGAGTAGTGGGGGGTTGAAGACAGTTGGGATAGTTTTAAAAATGCAGTATTAAAATATGGGGCAGAAGTTTGTGGCTATAGGAGGGTGGGTGCAGGAGGAAAGAGGAGTGAGTGGTGGAATGAAGAAGTAAAGGGTGTGATAAAAGAGAAAAAGGTAGCTTATGAGAGGTTTTTACAAAACAGAAGTGTTAATAGAAGAGCAGAGTAAAAAAGGTGAAGAGAGTGGTGAGAGAGTGCAAAAGAAGAGCAGATGAAAGAATGGGAGAGGCTCTGTCAAGAAATTTTGCTGAAAACAAGAAAAAAAAATTGGAGTGAGATAAACAAGGTAAGAAAGCCTAGGGAATGAATGGATTTGTCAGTTAAAAACAGAGTAGGGGAGTAGTAGATGGGGAGCTGGAGGTATTGGGTAGATGGCGGGAATATTTTGAGGAACTTTTAAATGTCGATGAAAAAAGGGAGGTGGTAATTTCATGTACTGGCCAGGGAGGTACAACATCGTTTAGGAGTGAAGAGCAGGATGTGAGTGTGGGGGAGGTGTGTGAGGCATTACGTAGAATGAAAGGGGGTAAAGCAGCTGGAATTGACGGAATCATGACAGAAATGTTAAAAGCAGGGGGGGATATAGTGCTGGAGTGGTTGGTATTTTTGTTTAATAAATGTATGAAAGAGGGAAGGTACCTAGGGATTGGCAGAGAGCATGTATAGTTCCTTTATATAAAGGGAATGGGGATAAAAGAGTGTAAAAATTATAGGGGAATAAGTTTACTGAGTATACAAGGTAAAGTGTATGGCAGTGTTATTATTGAAAGAATTAGAGGTAAGACAGAGAGTAGGATTGCAGATGAGCAAGGAGGCTTTAGAGTGGGTAGGGGATGTGTAGATCAAGTGTTTACAGTGAAGCATATATATGAACAGTATTTAGATAAAGGTAGAAGTTTTTATGGCATTTATGGATTTAGAAAAGGCATATGATAGAGTGGATAGGGGAGCAATGTGGCAAATGTTGAAAGTGTATGGAATAGGTAGTAAGTTACTGAAGGCTGTAAAGAGTTTTTATGAGGATAGTGAGGCTCAGGTTAGGGTGTGTAGGAGAGAGGAGATTACTTCCGGTAAAAGTAGGTCTTAGACAGGGATGTGTAATGTCACCATGGTTATTTAATATATTTACAGATGGGGTTGTAAAAGAAGTAAATGCTAGGGTGTTGGGGAGAGGGATGGGATTAAATTATGGAGAATTAAATGCAAAATGGGAGTTGACACAGTTACTTTTTGCTTATGATACTGTGCTTATGGGAGATTCTAAAGAAAAGTTGCAAGGTTAGTGGACGAGTTTGGGAGAGTGTGTAAAGGTAGAAAGTTAAAAGTGAACATAGATAAGAGTAAGGTGATGAGGTATCAAACGATTTAAATAAAGAAAAATTGGATATCACATTAGAGAGGGATTATAGAAAAGTAAATGTTTTCAGATATTTGGGAGTTGACGTGTCAGCAGATGGGTTTATGAAGGATGAGGTTAACCATAGAATTGATGAAAGAAAAAGGTGAGTGGTGCGTTGAGGTATCTGTGGAGACAAAAACGTTATCCATGGAGGCAAAGAAGGGAATGTCGAAAGTATAGGGGTACCAACACTCTTATATGGGTGTGTGAAGCATGGGTTGCAAATGCTGCAGCCAGGAGGAGGCTGGAGGCAGTGGAGATGTCCTGTCTAAGGGCAATGTGTGGTGTAAATATTATGCAGAAAATTCGGAATGTAGAAATTAGGAGAAGGCGTGGAGTTACTAAAAGTATTTGTCAGAGGGCTGAAGAGGGGTTGTTGAGGTGGTTTGGTCATTTAGAAGAATGGATCAAAGTAGAATGACTTGGAGAGCGTATAAATCTGTAGGGAAGGAAGGCGGAGTAGGGGTCGTCCTAAAAAAGGTTGGAGGAAGGGTAAAGGAGATATTGTGGGCGAGGGCTTGGACTTCCAGCAAGCATGTGTGAGCGTGTTAGATAGGAGTGAATGGAGACGAATGGTTTTGGGACATGACGATCTGTTGGAGTGTGAGCAGGGTAACATTGTGTGAAGGGATTCAGGAAACCAGTTAATTGATTTAGTTGGACTTGAGTCCTGGAAATGGGAAGTACAATGCCTGCACTTTAAAGGAGGGTCTGGGATAGTGACAGCTGGGAGGGACAATTCTCAGCTGTCGTATCTGAAACTCCTCTGCAAAGACGTGATTATGTAGAGTGTGGTGAAAGTGTTGAATGATGATGAAAGTATTTTCTTTTTGGGGATTTTCTTTCTTTTTGGGTCACCCTGCCTCGGTGGGAGACGGCTTACTTGTTAAAAAAAAGTAATGTGTGCTGTATATTCATTTTTTGGTCTAGCTCTATTGCTCACTTAATATATGATAGTGCAAACATGTTGATAGGTTTTTATATGCATTTGAAAGTGAAAAATGGCTATCTCAATTTACAACGATTTTGCTTTACAGCAGTAGCCCAGGACCTAACCTGCTATGTAAGCAGGGCCTGCCTCTACCTTTATTCTTAACTATCAAAGCTCAGACTGTCTTACCGGACTCTCCTTAATAACACTGGTCATGTCTTGCTGGATGGAAGAAGCTATTCCGAAATCAATTAGTTTTACAGTTACACCGACAATGAGGAAATTGGCAGGTTTCAGATCGGAGTGAATGATTCCTGAAAATAAAATATTCTGATATAACAAATAAAAAGAATGTAAATTAGCCAATTTAAATAAGATTTATTATTTCTGCAGTTTGTCTAGACCTACCTAGCAGTTTCTTTTGTCTGTTTTGTCTAATTAGTTTTCCATCATCCACCAATACTTATATACTACACACTTTCAAATTCTAAACCTATCACAAATGGCCTAATTGGTTTTGAATTAATATTAATTTCTGTAGTGGTACCTCAGTATATGTTCTTAATCCGTTCCAGGACCTTGGACTTATACCAAACAGGACGTATACCAAACAAATTTTCCCATAAGAAATATTGGGAAATCAATTAACCCATTACCTTAAAAAAAATCCTATTGTTATTCGCATATTATACATTGATGGGGTTGTATAAAATAATTTAAACACTGCTTAATACTAAAATATGTAATGTAAGCACTGCTTAATACTAAAATACATACATAAATACAAAAGAATTAGATGAAATAAATGCAAATTTAACCTCGCTTTACTTTGCTGAAAAGAGTTGAGTGCCTACTAGGATAGTGCTGAGAAGGGAGGAGGAAATGTTATTGTTTAGAAGGAGTCACCCCTTCTCTTTTCTGTCTCTTTTTTTCCCATTTGGACCTGGTTAAAGCTCACTAGGTTTGACTTTTACTAAAAATCTGTCCAAAGAACTTAGCTTCTGCCTTCTCCTCAGGATGTTTCGGAAATGTGACATTGTCTGGTCATTCCAGACAATGCTATTACGGCTTGTTTGGGCTTTGTTGGGGTGGTACTTCTGTGCAAAGTTTTTGACGTCCATCCATTTGGCAAAGATTTCCTTGATTAATGAAGTAGGGGCTTCCTCTATCTCCTCTTCCGAGCCTGAAGAGTGCATCCATCTTAGTCTTGTGCTCCTCCTTCTCAAATTCCTGCAGCTCCTCAGTGGTCAGCTCTTCCCTGTGCCCCTACACTAACTCCTCCACATCACCATCGCTCACATCCAGACCCATGGACCTGCCCCAAGACAAAATATCCTCCACTATAGACACAGCCTCAAAGTCCCTTTCAGTCACTGCTTCTGGTCACAAATTCCTCCAAGCAGAGTTTTGTTCTGTATGAAACTTCATGCCAGACTTTGTCAATGAGTTATGCAATGGGCATAGCAAAGTGATCTTTCCAAAACTCTCTCAGGGTTAACTCTGTCAGAGGTCACTTCAAAGCACCTCTGGAATAGTGCTTTAGTGTAGTGTCTCTTCAAATTACTGATGACCTGCTGATCCATGGGCTGAATGAGAGGAGTCGTGTTAGGTAGCATGCGGTGTCATGACTCATTTTGACCCATACAAGTTGTAGCACGCAAGTCGTATTCCAAACAAAGGTCGTATACCAAGCAAAAATTTTTGAGTCCAAACAGAACGTATACCAAGTTGGACTTATTCCAAAGCGGACGTATATTGAGGTACCACTGTACTTCCTCTCTGGTTACATCAATTACTTCTTGCTATTACAAATATATTTCTAACTTACTAATGCAAGTTTTTCTAACAATTACTTTTAATTTTATTTCAAATATTTTTTTTTTCAAATTTCACTGACTTATTAACATTAGTATTAGTTTATTCTATGAACTAAATTACAATACAAAGACTAAACTTTCCTCTCATTAGTGATGGGATACCAAAAATGGTACCTACACTGATACTCAATTTTAGAATGATACCGATTAGGGATGTATCGGATATCCGTATCCGCATCTGCACAAATTCTTACATCCGCATCCGTATTTTTTCTAAATGAGACATCTGCATCCGCATTTTTTCTAAACGAGACATCCGCATCCGTATTTTTCCTAAATGAGACATCTGCAATCACGATTAAATAAATATCCGCATCCGCGCCAAACAAAGCGGATGTGGCGGATATTATAACCTAAATTACAGAGCTTGCATGTTTGTTTCTCACAAACTTATTCTTATGATTTACAAATTAACATTGCAGCTTCAAATATTATAACTTAATGACCTGTGCAAGAGAGAGAGAGAGAAGAGAGAGAGAACATAAGAACATAAGAAAAAAGGAACACTGCAGCAGGCCTCTTGGCCCATACTAGGCAGGTCCTTCACAATCCACCCCACTAATAGAATATTTGCCCAACCAAATTTTCAATGCTATGCAAGAAATAAGCTTTGATAATTCTATTTACTCATGTGCAAGTCCCACTCAAAACCAACCCCTCTCACTCATGAATTTATCCAACCTAAATTTAAAACTACCCAAGGTGCTAGCTTCAATAACCCTACTAAGCTGATAAATTACACACACATGCATTGAAAATTAGGTTGAGCAAATATTGTTAGTGGGATGAATTGTGAAGGACTTGCCTAGTATGGGCCAACAGGCCTGCTGCAGTGTTCCTCCTTTCATATGTTCTTATGTATCTTTATTGAGGAAACGTTTCGCCACACAGAGGCTTCATCAGTCCATACAAAGGAGAATCGTGGAGAACAGGAGGAGTTTGAGGTAATCAGTCCCTCAGCCTGGAGTTACTGTCTGACACAGTAACATCTTGGTATCTTAATACAGGGAATTCTTCACTTCCACATTGGTCAAATGTGACACCTCCTACGACTGCTGCACCTCTCCTGCCTACGGTATATAAGTCACTTCTTCACACATATGTTTTATTATTATCAAGATTGATGGACTGACAACATCGAGTCAAGGTTAAGGGACTGATTACATCTTTCTCTGTTGTATGGACTCATGAATCCACTATCTGGCGAAACCTTTCCTCAATAAAGATACCCAAGTGTTTCATATGTGTCTAATTTATCAACCTGTCGGTTCTCTGAACCATTCATCTGCATATGTGTGAGAGAGACACGCACAGTAACACTGTGGAGGTGTATAAATAGAAAATAGGAATTAATATAGGGATGTAAATAGCGTTTGATAAAACATATTAGGTTGGATAAACACATGAGTGAGAGGGGTTGGATTTGAGTGGGACTTGCACATGAATGTTTTATGACTGTCCTGCAAAATCCGCATCCGCATCCGCCCGGATGTCAAGATGTGACATCCATAATCCGCATCCGCATTTTACTGTAAACAGATATCCGCATCCGCATTTTACTGTACGCAGATATCCGCATCCGCAAAATAAGTAAGACATCCGTATACACATCCGCATACCGGATATCTAAATTTTTCACATCCGATACATCCCTAATACCGATACCAAAACCTGCAGTTTTTTCAATATCTTTTATTTTTAGCTTTGGTACAGTAACTATGATAAATTTAAAGGAGTCCTTATTGCACAGCAGGCATTAAATAATGGAGGGAGGTTAAATATATAACATGGAAACTTAATTTCTCTGAGATACCGATGTCATTACCAATTACCTTTATGAGATGGGAGACAGCAAATGTAAAGAGATAGACCAGCATTTCAGATCCAATTGCAATTAAGTCAAAAGTAAAAGCATACACCACCTAGAATTCCACTGACATCTGGTCAGTGAAGCCAAGATCAGCAGAAATGATACCTTATACCTTTGAAGAGTTTCGAGAGTTTCTCTACTCTCTGAGCCCGGCCATGGGCCATTGGGGCAGATTAATTATCATGCAAAGTTATAAGCTAATTTTTTCCAGATACCATAATAGATACCTAGGTAGTAGGTTGGTAGACCGCAACTGCCCAGGGAGGTACTACCGTCCTGCCAAGTGAGTGTAAAACAAAAGCCTGTAATTGTTTTACATGATGTAGGATTGCTGATGTCTTTTCTGTCTCATAAACATGCAAGATTTCAGGTATGTCTTGTTACTTCTACTTACACTTAGGTCACACTACACATTCATGTACAAGCATATATATATATACACACCCCTCTGGGTTTTCTATTTTCTTACTAGTTCTTGTTCTTATTTCCTCTTATCTCCATGGGGAAGTGGAACAGAATCCTTCCTCTTTAAGCCATGCGTGTCGTAAGAGTCGACTAAAATGCTGGGAGCAAGGGGCTAGTAACCCCTTCTCCTGTATACATTACTAAAGTTAAAAAGAGACTTTTGTTTTTCTCTTTGGGCCACCCCGCCTTGGTGGGAAACGGTCGATTTGTTGAAAGAAAGAAAGAAGCAAGTTCATTATTTAACTTTAAGTAAGTGGCTAATGCAAGGATGAGAACGGAGTAAGTCAAGCCAACTGACCTTCCTGGTGAATAGTCTGAACAGCCAGCAACATTCCCTGCCAATAGTGTTGGATGGTAAACGGCGAGATGGGTGTCGTCCTCTTACTGCGGGCATGACTTATAATGGTGGCAAGATCTTGGTTTCCCTTCTCCATCACCAGTTTCAAGTTTTTGTCACTCACTTCACTGATGAAAACAACCAGGGATTGATTGAACATTTTAGAACCAAAGATGCAACTTAAGTCTAAAATGTTTAAGTAGGGCACAGTCTGATATTTATAAATAAGCACTTAAGATGCTGAACCGAAAAATGACTTTCTACGGGTAAAAATTCAATCAAGTTGATTAAGCATTTATGATCATTTATAAAGGAATTATGTATGACTGATATTTTCTGAAACAAGACATTTCTGCACTGATAACTTTATTTCTTTCAATACTTTAAGGCTTTCTCAAACAGCAATTTTTCCAGGCCAAGGAAAGTCTCTTTCAGCAGACCCTCTTCCCTACTTCACTTGTTCAATACTGACACTTGTCAAGTCATGAGCAAGAAAGTCTGTTTTTATAAATATAAATAAAATAAAAATATAAAAGGAAGTATGATTGACCTGGTATCCAAATCAAAGGATGTGAAAAAAGGTGACAAGCATTAAATGATGGTGTCTGGAGAAGACTACATTGAGGCAACAAAAGTACATAATCGCTGATGAGAGGATTATAAGGATGAGGAAAATGTTTTTCAACATGAAGATTTTGCAAGATCAATTACAGACATATTCAATGCTGTAATTTTTGTTAAATGGAGAACTTTATACACTGAAGGGAGATTTGACTTTATAATACATTAAATAATCTTCATAATACAGTGGTACCTCGAGTTTCGAACAGCTCCCAACTCGAACAATTATGTAAGTGTATTGTATTGTAAGTGTATTTTTGGGGGTCTGAAATGGACTTAATCTAATTTACATTATTCCTTATGGGAACAAATTCATTCGGTAACAGCACCTGAACAGCCTTCTGGAACGAATTATGGCCAAAACTCGAGGAACCACTGTATTAGGTAAATGGACACAGATGCAATTAATGTGATATTTTATTGTGGCAACGTTTCACTCTCCAGGAGCTTTGTCAAGCCATAATGACTCAACAAAGCTCCTGGAGGGCAAAACGTTCCACAATAAAATGTCATATTAGTTGCATTTGTCCATTTACCTTAAATTTTGTTGGTAATTCTACCATAATTACTAATCCTGATAATGACTATATTGCAACCAAAATAATAAGGGTGACATACTGTTTGTTTTCCAGTTCAAAAATCAGGTAGAATATTGATAAATAAATCTCTTCTGTAAATTATAAATTATCACAATCACTACAAACTGTACTTGGAAACTCACTAGTCATAAAGCCGGATAACTTTGTCTGACCACTGCAGCCTCAGCAATATATCAATTTCATTTTTATAAGAGGATAAGGCGACATCATCCACGCCCTCCAGATTCACCACCTTTATAGCCATCACCTTGCGGGTCTCAAAGTCCAGCACCTGCCCATCACAACTCGGTAATAATTTATACATGATACATGTTATAGACACTTACATAAACTGCTCAAAATTGCAGAAATTAATCTTACAGCTTCTACTTGACAAACCTAGACTGTATTAAGTATAGCTCACGTGTATATGGAAAGTACATTTTTCATGATTCAAAACCGATTCGTGTCCAATAAGATCAGGTAGGTAACCCCACAAATAATTTCTACTGATCTCAATAGAATACAAAAATTTATTTTAGAAAGGGGAAATATTAACCACAGAAGAGGTAAAGAAACGTTAACAGAATCACCACACCTCATAGACTTTGCTGGATCCTCCTTGTCCAATTAACTCTAGCTGTACATATTCTTTGCCGTTGACGATGATGTTCGCCACATCCATCAGCTTGTGTGATTTTGGTGGTGTTGGGGAGTGTGAATGAGAGCGATGTTCTATGGTTGGCTTCTGAAACCTTTGAGAAGAGGTTCGAGAAAGGCTCGCATGCTGCAGATGGTTCCCAGGTGTAACTTGACTTTTTTTACTTGTTTGCGAGGCTATTTCCCGAGATCTACCCTCAGACGATGCACAGGACAAACTGTTCGTTGGTGCAGTGTTCTGAGAAGATTTGGAATGAGTTTTATACTGGGAACTTAATGTTTTGGAATTTTGTGAAATAGATTGTCCAGTGCACGCCATGCCTTTTGATGATGCACCACAATCCATTATGCCATCAGTACTAATGTTTAGAGTTTCTTCAGCAATTGCCTTTATGGAGTGGGATGCAGTGCTTCTTTTGGTCAGACCTGTGTCAGTAGTAATTTCTTGCAGCTTGGTGCTTATGAGTGGCTTTGATGACAGTCTTTCTTGAGCAACTGCAAGGTTTTGGGTATTAATGGAAGGGCAGGTATTAGCCTTTTCTTGCTTGACTCTTTCAACATGGCTTTTATTGCTTGCCAAGTCATTTTGCACTGATAACACGTACTTGTGTTTACTCGATTGCAAATTAGTGTGTGTTTTACTATTTGTCAATTCATGTGTGAGAGAAGGCAAACTACCATTATCCTCCAGCAGTGCTTCACTGTTCTTTGACACTGTTGGATGAGAAACACCAAGCCCTAACCCTCTCCCATTTTCCACCTTATTTTTATCATCTAAATTTATTATAGATTGAATGTAATGCTCTTTTCTGGTAAACGAGGAGTTTTTTTATGCAAATCTTCGTCGACAGCAAATGGAATGGAATTTTTTTCCCAAATTTTATCAGAGAGCAGAGCATAAGGGTTAGTATTTTCCTTATTTCCCAGAGTACTGACAACTCTTGAATTGAGGTTTGTCTGCAAAATGGTTGATGACCTGGGTCCTGCGACTTCCTCTGGTGTGATATATTTTGGCATGTGCTTGACCCCAAGTGCTGGAGTGGACTGTGTGTGTTTCATCTTGCTGGTCAACCCGGGTCCACTGTACATATCATATTTACCCAGGGCCAACTTATCTTTATGGCAAATATTAAAGTCATCATTGGTCTGTTTGCCACCACTAGCCTGGTGCAGATGGGTAAGGTTGCCAGGGGTACCACTTCTCTCTTTTCCAACTTCACTCTGGGTCAAGTATGACTTCAACTCCTCAGTTTTTGTCTGGAAAAAAAAAAAAATACATACATACTTCCCTACTGACTCCCTAGAGACATTACATTAAAATTTACTAATCAGCAAAGTCACTTTTTGTCGTATTGTACATGATGAGACGTTATACACTGGGTGGAGCTTTAGAGAACAGTTTAATTAAATGCCTTAAGATTAATGGCAAGAATGGGGATGAGGACTGGGTAAGATACAGCAGTGTAAAAGGTTGTGGGTAGATAGAGAGGCAAGAGAGGCTAAGGGACAACAGACTGATTGACCAGACAAACACCAGACAAGTCTGGCCCAAGGCTGGGCAGTAGTAGAAATCTCAAAACTGATCACAGATATGTATCACAGGTCTGATCATTTTGTAGTGGGTAAAAAAAGAAATGTTACAGAACAAGCTCTTACTGGAATATTTCGCTGTGAAAAGTTCTATGCAAGACAAAATATTATCCAAATTAAAACATTCTGCAATGTGTAGCTTTCCTTCAAATTTTTTCTTTCTTCACCATTATCAGCAGCACAACATTTGGATCCACTTGTAGTGAATATTAACCCTTTGGGGGTCGACAGGCCTTCTCGGAAACACGTTCTCAGGGTCGAATTTTTTTTGGAAAAAAAAAAAAAAAAATTCTTATGAAATGATAAGAGTATCTTTTTCCGATCATCACGACACCAAAAGTATGAAATTTGAATGAAAACTTACGGAATTATGCTCTCGCGAAGTTATCGGTCTCGAAGATGTTTACGCATCGGCGATTTCGCCCACTTTGAGCCCTATTTTTGGCCAATTCCAATGTTCCAGTCCACTAAAATCATAACTATTTCGCTAGAACTAAATTTCTTCTATCGATTGAGTACAAGAAACCGCCTATTTACCAATTTTAACTACCCAAAATAGTGGTCAGAAAATGACAATTTGGCCAATTTCACACAAATTTCAAACGATGCCAATTTCAAAACAGGGTCCAGAATAAACAAGGCAGACATTCCTTGCACTAAAATAACATCTTCTCTGTTCATTAGTCACGTCTCCAGGCCCCTCTTACATTACTTTTGCTTTCCATTTTGAATTTTTATTCTCACAAAAAATAGAAGATTTACTGTTTTGTATACAACTGCATCATTGTAAAAATGGTATAAATAATATAAGCACGCACTTGTGCAAGAATATTAGACTCGCCAGTTGATGTGTATTGGACGCATGGTGTGAGTTGTTTACTCTTGAACATCGTCAAAAATTGAACATTTTCGCTACTTTAAGCTCAATTTCAAGGTACCTGTCATTGTCAAACCAATCAAAATCATCTCTATTTCTGTAATATATCTTCCATTCTATCAAATGAGACCAAGAAAACGAGAATATAATAAATACCATACGAAAATAGACTGCAAAGTCGCTGTTTAAAAAAAAAAAAACGGTCAGTTTTTTTTTCTCATTATGCAGTGTGTGCTGCAGGATTTTTTTTTTATACTGCGCACACTGACCACACAAACCTATTCTTTCATATGTAGGCCTACCAGCCGTTTCCTGCTTAATTTGAGGCCGCTAGAATTTACGCGTTCTAGTACGGCATCGACCCCTGCTCGTAAAACGTACTAGTACGGCACCGACCCCCAAAGGGTTAAATGTTTTGGCACCTAACTATTTGCTTGCTGTATTCAGGCTATATTTTACTGATGAGTAATTAACCATCCTTTATAAAGAATCAAGTACACAACAAAAAGTTTTCCCACCTCTGGGATGGGTTTGTAAATTGTGCATACAGTGCTATACAGTGGTACCCCGGTTTACGATGGTCCCCAAACTCACCCTTTTATGTAAGTTTATTTTTTTAAATGCTTTTGTAAGTGTAATTTTGGGGGTCTAAAAGGACTAGTCTATTTTACAACATTTCTTAAGGAGATAAATTCGTTTGGTAATGGCACTTGAACAGCATTCTGGAATGAAAAAATATCGTAAACCGGGGTACCACTTATGTATATGGGGAAGAGGAACAGAATTCTTCCTCTGTAAGCCATACATGTTGCAAGAGGCAACTAAAATGCCAGGAGCAAGGGGCTAGTAACCCCTTCTCTTGTATAAATTGCTAAAGTTAAAAAGAGAAACTTTCGTTTTTCTTTTTGGGCCACCCTGCCTCGGTGGGATACAGCCGGTGTATTGAAAGTAGAGTACTTCACTGTAATTTTTTTCCCTATTTTTTTAACATTCTGATATAATGGACATCTCCTATCAGTCCACTATTTTGAGTGATTACTGTATATGTATGCTGAATTTTAAAAAGAGCCCTCAAACCCATCAGAATTTTTTTTTTAATATGTCAGCCATCTCCCACAGAGGCAGGGTGACCCAGAAAAGAAGCACTTTCACCATCATTCACACAATCACTGCAGAAGCACTCAGATACAACAGTTTTGATGTCACTCCAAACAGCCAATACACCAAACCCCCTCCTGTAAAGTGCAGGCACTCTACTTCCCACCTCCAGGACTCAAGTCTTCACACTGACAATGAATTGCTGAACAGTTATGGGTGTACCAGAGTATCAGTATAGGTGGGAACTGGTTAATTTTGATGGTACTGATATCAGCCTAAAACTGAGTATCAGAAATGGTGAATTTGGGTGGTATCAGTATCAGTCTAAAATTGAGAATTAATATCAGAAATACTTTTGATATCACCTCATCACTTGGTAAAATGCCTAAATATTTTAAAGCAGAGGTATAACCCATGTACACCAGAAGTGAACATGGTAAAACCAAAATATGATTACATAAGAACACAAGTAAGAGAACTGCAGCAGGCCTACTGGGCCATGCTAACAAGGCAGGTCCATGTCACACCCACCCACACCCATTCATGTATCTGACTAACCTATTTTTAAAACTACACAAGGTTTTAGCTTCAAAGATGCTACTCAGGAGTTTGTTCTATGCATCCACTACTCTCTCTTACCAAACCAATGTTTTCCTATATCTTTTCTAAATCTAAATTTTTCCAACTTGAATCCATTGCCAATAAGTCAACAAATTTGTAACCTTGTACTAAATACATGGGCAAATATAATCAATTTTCCATCTGCCAAATAGTGAATATTAAAGTTTCTCATTCTTAATCACACCATCTTTCTAAATTTTCCTTTCACAAACATGGTGTAGACCTTTAAAATGGATTTAAATTAGTTTTTCAAATAATACTTTGTAGTATATTGGACTCCCAACAGCCAAGAAGAATCTAAGTATGCCGAATAGCATGCTTGTTAACCCTTTCACTGTCGAGATCCCTGCTGACAAACTTGCTCTCAGTGTTGAAGAATTTAAATTTTTTTTTTTCTTATGAAATGATAAGAGAATCTTTTTCCCAATGGTAATGACACCAAAAGTGAAAAAAATTATGGAAAACTTACGGAATTACGCTCTTGCGAAGTTAGCGCTCTCGGTTATAGGTTATATTTACACATCGGTTATTTCGCCCACCTGAACCCTTTGACTGTCGAAACCCCAATCCTGAGTGCTCTCCTGTTGTCACAAAAAAAAAAAAAAAAAAAAATTCTTATCAAATGTTAAGATTATTTTTCTGATTGTTTTTATTCTAATTTTTTTTTGTGATCAATACTTACTGAGATATGGAGGCGTAAAGTTGGCAGAAAATGAGCCGTGTATGGCAACAGCGGCGCATGCCGCTCACTGGTACACTTATATTTACTCCCATTCGAAGGTTTCTTGTATTTTCCAATATTTATTTTTTCCAAGTAACTTATGTGGCCTGTGAGACCAAAGTAAGGTGCTGTGTACATATATACACTCGTATGCAACACAATAACTGCACAAACATTATCATCATTATATTGTTTACAGAACTTGTTTACACAAACCAACAATGCAAAAAATTGTTTATTACTATTGTTCTATAATAAATATACACATATATAATGACTGGACACTTTCCATCAACTTCCCTTAGCACTTAAAGCTGTGTGTGTGTGTGTATATGTATGTATGTGTGTTTATATATGTGTGTGTGTGTTTATATGTGTGTATGTGTGTGTTTATATGTGTGTATGTGTGTGTTTATATATGTGTGTGTGTGTTTATATATGTGTGTGTGTGTGTTTATATATGTGTGTGTGTGTTTATATATGTGTGTGTGTGTTTATATATATGTGTGTGTGTTTATATATGTGTGTTTATATGTGTGTGTGTGTGTATATATATGTGTGTGTTTATATATATATGTGTGTGTATATATGTGTGTGTGTGTTTATATATGTGTGTGTGTTTATATATGTGTGTGTGTTTATATATGTGTGTGTGTTTATATATGTGTGTGTGTTTATATATGTGTGTGTGTGTTTATATATGTGTGTGTGTGTTTATATATGTGTGTGTGTGTTTATATATGTGTGTGTGTGTTTATATGTGTGTGTGTGTGTTTATATGTGTGTGTGTGTTTATATGTGTGTGTGTGTTTATATATGTGTGTGTGTTTATATATGTGTGTGTGTGTGTACTCACCTAGTTGTCACTCACCTAGTTGTGGTTGCAGGGGACAGTCAAAGCTCCTGGCCCCGCCTCTTCACTGGCCGCTACTGGGTCACTCTCCTGCGCCATGAGCTTTATCATACCTCTGCTTAAAGCTATGTATAGAGCCTGCCTCCACTACATCGCTCCTAAACTATTCCACTTCCCGACAACTCTGTGACTGAAGAAATCTTCCTAACATCTCTGTGATTCATCTGAGTCTTCAACTTCCATCTGTGTCCCCTTGTTGTTGTGTCCCATCTCTGGAACATTCTGTCTCTGTCCACTTTGTCAATTCCTCTCAGTATCTTATATGTTGTTATCATGTCTCCCCTATTCTCCTGTCCTCCAGTGTCGTCAGGTCGATTTCCCTTAACCTCCTCGTAGGACATACCCCTTAGCTCCGGGACTAGTCTTGTTGCAAACCTTTGCACTTTCTCGAGCTTCTTCACATGCTTGGCTAGGTGTGGGTTCCAAACTGGTGCTGATACTCCAATATGGGCCCTAACGTACACAGTGTACAGGGTCCTGAACGATTCTTTATTAAGATGTCGGAATGCTGTTCTTAGGTTTGCTAGGCGCCCATATGCTGCAGCAGTTATTTGGTTGATGTGCGCCTCAGGAGATGTGTCTGGTGTTATACTCACCCCAAGATCTTTTTCCTTGATTGAGGTTTGCAGTCTCTGGCCCCCTAGGCTGTACTCCGTCTGCGGTCTTCTTTGCCCATCCCCAATCTTCATGACTTTGCACTTGGTGGGGTTGAACTCCAGGAGCCAGTTGCTGGACCAGGCTTGCAGGCTGTCCAGATCCCTTTGTAGTTCTGCCTGGTCCTCGTCCGATTGAATTCTTCTCATCAACTTCACATCATCTGCAAACAGGGACACTTCGAGTCTATTCCTTCCGTCATGTCGTTCAAATACCAGAAACAGCACTGGTCCCAGGACTGACCCCCGTGGAACCCCGCTCGTCACCGGCGCCCACTCTGACACCTCGCCACGTACAATGACTCGCTGCTGTCTCCCTGACAGGTATTCCCTGATCCAATGTAGTGTGTGTTTGTGTGTTTATATGTGTGTGTGTGTTTATATATATGTGTGTGTGTTTATATATGTGTGTGTGTTTATATATGTGTGTGTGTGTTTATGTGTGTGTGTTTATATATGTGTGTGTGTTTATATATGTGTGTGTGTTTATATATGTGTGTGTGTTTATATATGTGTGTGTGTTTATATATGTGTGTTTATATATGTGTGTGTGTTTATATATGTGTGTGTTTATATGTGTGTGTGTTTATATATGTGTGTGTTTATATATATGTGTGTATATATGTGTGTGTATATATGTGTGTGTGTTTATATATGTGTGTGTTTATATATGTGTGTGTGTTTATATATATGTGTGTGTGTGTTTATATATGTGTGTGTGTTATATATTGTGTGTGTGTATATATGTGTGTGTGTGTGTGTGTGTGTGATTGTGTGTGTGTGTGTATATGTGTGTGTGTATATATGTGTGTGTGTGTTTATGTGTGTGTGTGTTTATATATGCGTGTGTGTGTGTTTGTGTGTGTGTTTATATATGTGTGTGTTTGTGTGTGTGTTTATATATATGTGTGTGTGTTTATATATGTGTGTGTGTTTATATATGTGTGTGTGTTTATATATACGTGTGTGTTTATATATATATGTGTGTGTGTT
>WNWK01009279.1:0-40000 GCA_009830355.1 Cherax destructor
TCTTCAAAATGTCCCTAAAATGGGACGAGATTGTATTTGTACATGTTGCCTAGATGGATTGCAACATCTTTGTCAGGGTGGTGTTCCTCCACAAATGAATGCATCGTAGTCCACATTGCACAAATCTCTTTAATCTTTGAAGAAGGCACCTTACATCTCTCTTCCTGCTTCATTGAAGCAATTTCCTGAGTTCTGGTTTGATCTTAGGGTCAATGCAGTGTCTGATGTCACATCAAAGCACCTTTGAAACATTGCTTTGGTGTACAGTTTTTTGAAGTTTGCAATGACCTGCTGGTCCATGGGCTGGATGAGAGGAGTGGTGTTAGGAGGCAAGAACTTTACTGTTACAAAACTGAATTCCTTAGACAATTGGTCTTCCAAGTCTTGAGGATGAGCATTGTCCATTACCAGGAGGCACTTGAGTCCCAATTTATTTTCCAGGAGGTAGTTCTTCACACTGGGGCCAAACACTTGATTAAACCATTCCAGGAAAATTTCCCTCGTGACCCATGCCTTACTGTTAGCCTTCCATATAACACAATTTACTCTTGACGACACTGTTTTTCTTGAACACTCTGGAATTTTCAGAGTGATACTCAAGTAAAGGCTTCACTTTGAAATCCCCACAAGCATTACCACAACATGAGAGTTAGCCTGTCTTTCTTAGGCTTGTGTCCTGGCAGTGCCTTTTCCTCCTGCGTGATGTAGGTCCTCCTTGGCATTTTCTTCCAGAAGAAAATTCTGTCTAAAGGTCAGCAATAGACAGAATTAGGAAGAAGGGTGGGAACCATGTCATATGTGGTATTTTGCCAAGGAGAGGAGTTGGAAATGAATGGTTGTCCAGAGCAATTGGTGTCAATTGCTGGCTGGACAAATACTGTAAGGAAAATGCAGTTTCGTCACAAACACTTGTTCAGGTTTGAAATTTTCAGTCTCTACATATTCTTTGAATTTGCGCACAAATTTTTCAGCCGCATGTTTGTCTGAACTGGCACCCTCACCATGCCTTATAACACTGTGTATGGCACTTCGCTTCTTGAAGTTTTTCAAACCAGCCTTTGCTGTCCTTAAATTCATCAACATCAACACTGGTTCCAGGCATTTTCTTGATAAGATTGGCATGCAACTGCTTTGCTTTTTCACATATGATTGATTGCATAACACTATCACCTGATAGCTGTTTTTCGTTTATCCACACCAACAACAATTTATCCATATTTTAAATTGATTGTGGTCTCTGTTTCGTTATCGTATTCACCCCTTTCACAACATTAGCTTCTGTGATTTCTTTTCTCTTCGCCACAATGGAACCGATGGTTGATGGGGCCTTATTGTATATCCTAGCGAGCCCGGCAATACGTACGCCACTCATATTTTTCTATTATTTCTTTCTTCAGTTCTATGGTGTTCCTCACTTTCTTTACCAAAGGACTGGCACTAGGAGGTTTCTTTGGGCCCATGGTAGCTTATTTAGTAGTCACACACAATAATCAAGGGCCAAAAACAATGGATTGTTAAGAAATGTTTTGTATGAACTCGCAGGATGATGTTCACTCAACCATTAACAATGCTACACTGCCTGTGAATGTGCATGGGAGGCGGGCTTTGTATGTGCCCTGGGCACTGGACAGGTTCCGTACCATCAACGAAAATAGAGCCAATCACCGAAAACGGAGGTAATATTTCCACGAATAAAGTGCCCGAAACTGAAATTACCGATATCGGAGATACACGAAAATGAAGGGTTGACTGTAATTGGCTGAAATAGGAATCAAAGTGGGCAATATCGCCAATGTTTAAATATTGCTGTCGCAACAAAATTTGTGAGAGCATAATTTTGTCAATTTTTGATCAAATTTCGTACTTTTTGTTTTATTACCCTCAGAAAAAGATTCTACCATTTCATAAGAAAAATAATTTTTTTTTTTAACTTCTTGGACCCTGTGGGGAATTTTCAGATTGGGGGTCTGGACCCTCAAGGGGTTAACTACTTATACCTCTACCTCATCCATCACTTTCCTAATCCCACTTCATAGTTTGGGAATGCCGACATTGCCTTTGACTTAAATATCCAATGTAATCAGTATGGTAACCAATTCTTCTCTGAAAATAACTACACAGCAAGTCAAGCAAAAACTGTTCTCATCAATGCCAGGAATATATTGATATTCACCTACAACATTACATTCCTCAGTAAACACTATGACAACCTCCTTGCACTCCTAGATTCTTTTAATTCAAACATCTCTTTTATTATACTTACTGAAACCTGGCTTAAACATGACTCAAGAGACATCCTTATCTTACCTGGGTACACAGCCATTCACAGCTGCAGGCCTGATGACTTGGGGGGAGGGAATGCCATATACACTACTATAATGAATTACAGCCTCTCCTCACTTAGCGACATACTCGTTTGCCTACCGCTCAGACTTACAACCAGCTCTCCAACCCATATGTAAACCTAAGTAATGTACGTACAGTGGACCCTCCATTTTCGTCGATCTCCATTATCGCTGATTTCAATTTTTGCCGACTTTTTTAATGGAAATATTGGCTCCGTTTTCGTCGATTGTATGGAACCTGTCCAGTGCCCAGCGCACACACAAAGCCGCCTCCCACACACATTCTCAGGCAGTGTCGTTTTGTTTCTCAGTGAGTGAACATATCCTGGGAGGTCATACAAAACATTTCTTAATAATCTATTGTTTTTGGCAATTGTTTATCGTGTGTGACTGCTAAATAAGCCACCATGGGCCCAAAGAAAGCTGCTAGTGCCAGTCCTTTGGTAAAGAAAGTGAGAAACAATGGCAGGGGTGGAGTGTAGCAGGGAGGCAGGGGTGGAGTGTAGCAGGGAGGCAGGGGTGGAGTGTAGCAGGGAGGCAGGGGTGGAGTGTGGCAGGGGTGGAGTGTAGCAGGGGTGGAGTGTAGCAGGGAGGCAGGGGTGGAGTGTAGCAGGGAAGCAGGGGTGGAATGTAGCAGGGAGGCAGGCAGGGAGTGTAGGAGGCAGGGAAGTGACCCTGGATAAGGACTTGGTACCTAAAGTCCTTATGGAAGGGGATTCCCCTTCCAAACAATAGCCTCTCTTCCCTCTCCCCTCCTCCCTGTCTTTTATCCAGCAAGAACAGTCTACAATAAAGGTAAGTGTCATGTTGAATGTTCATTCTTTTGTATTTTTAACCCTTTCATGGTCCAAGGCCATTTTTGGAAGGGGTGCGCCAGTGTCCAAGAATTTAAAAAAAAAAATTCTTATTTTTTCTTATGAAATGGTAGAGAATCTTTTTCTGAAGGTAATAAAACAAAAAGTATGAAATTTGATTGAAAATTGACGAAATTATGCTCTCGCGAATTTTGATGCGTCAGCGATATTTATGCATCGGTGATTTTGCCAACTTTGACTCCCATTTTAGGCCAATTACATTATTCCAGTCGACCAAATTCTTTGCTATTTCACTAGTATTACTTTTATTCTATCGATTGAGCACAAGAAATCGCCCAGTCAACTGTTTCAACTACAAAATAAAGTGATTGGAAATTGGTAATTTAGCCAATTTAACTCAAAGTTCAAAATATTCCAATTTCAAAATAGGGTGCAGAATAAACAATGCAGGCATTCCTGGCACTAAACTAACATTTCCTCTGTTCATTAGTTACGTTTTCAGTCTTTACAAATGAATTCCATTTTGATTTTTTATTCACATAATGAATTTTTATTCAAACCAAAAAATGGAAGATTTACTGTTATGCAATATTGTAATAATTGTACAAATAATATCACCACATTTGTGTACGTATATTAGACCCACCAGCTGGCGCGTATTAGACGTGTGAGGTCATTTGTTTACTCCTGAACATTGGCAAAAATTTAACATTTCCACTACTTTGAGCTCAGTTTCAAGCCATTTCCAATACTAAAACTAATCACAATCATCTCTATATCTGTAATATATCTTCCATTCTATCAAATGAGATCAAGAAATCGCAAATACAACTATAAAAAGTACATGAAAAAACACTGCAAAGTTGCTGTTTTAATCAAAAATTACGGTTTCAGTTTTTTTCTCTCATTATGCACTGTGTGCTGCAGGATTTGTTTTATGTGGTGCACACTTACCACATAGATGTATTCTCTCATATCCAGTCCCAAATTTACCGCTCACAGCTTATCTGAGTGAGCTGAGCTCATGACGTAGATCTACGGTTTGGACCCTGAACTCAAAGCCGTAGAACTACAGCACGGACCCTGAAAGGGTTAATGTACCCCAAAAATTTTTTTTAATACTTCTTGGTGTCTGGAACGGATTTTATTGAATTTACATTATTTCTTATGGGGAAAATGGTTTCAGTTTTCGCCGATCTCTCTGGAACAGATTAAACACGAAAACAGAGGTACCACTGTGTATATTAAAACTGATTTCCTCTATTCTGTTTATTACAGTATACAGTACACTACTGTATAACATTTGAAAATATACTAGAAATGTTATAAATGGTGCAAAGGTGACATTAAAAAATATCTAAAAATAGTTCACTCAAACCCAGTACCAGTATAGTATGCTCCACACTTAACGACAAATCCGCTTACCGACCTACTCTTAGGAAAAGAACCCCGTCGATAAGTGAGAAGAGGCTGTAATATGCATTAACTCATCATGTATCAGTGATGGAAGGAAATAGAAGGACTTCGAGAGTGTATAAATCTGTAGTGGAGGGAAGGCGGGGAAGGGATCAGACTAGGAAAGGTTGGAGGGAGGGGGTGTAAAGGTGGTTTTGTGTGCGATGGGCTTGGACTTCCAGCAAGCATGCGTGAGCGTGTTAGATAGGAGAAAATGGAGACAAATGGTTTTTAGGACTTGACATGCTGTTGGAGTGTAGGCAAGGTAACATTTAAGAAGGGATTTAGGGAAACTGGCAGGCCGTACTACTTGAGTCCTGGAGATGGGAAGTACAGTGCCGGTACTCTGAAAGAGGGATGTTAAAAGTTGCAGTTTCATAACTGTAGTTTAAGCATGCCTCTGGCAAGACAGTGATGAAGTGAATGATGATGAAAGTTTTTCTTTTTCAGGGAATTGTGGCAGCAGCACTTCTCACCTGTTTAAGCATCTAGTGAGAAACAACCATCACAGGAAGTTATTACTGCATCAGGAAGTGCATCAGCAAGTGTGGCAGCAGCACTTCTCACCTGTTTAAGTATCTAGTGAGAAACAACCATCACAAGAAGTGAGCGTTATAGTGTATCTGGCATAATGATATGCCTTGTGTTTTTTGTGTTATAAATGGTGTTATAAAGCTCTGGTGTCAGAAAAACTTCAATTATATTGTAAACCTATAAAGTTCACCTTGTATCCTGATTACTTAAACTCGTGTAACTTTATAAAGCTCTCCTCAGTATCCTGTCTACTTAAACTTGTCTAACAGTGGCACCACAGTGTCATAAAGCTCTGATGTTAGAAGGTTAGGTTAGGTAAGTTTCATCAGGAAACACAAGTGTTTTCTGATTGGGTTTTAGTCATATGATGACCCGCCATTGGAACTTTTGGTGATCTGACTGAGGCCTTCCACTGGCTTACCCCTCCACCATTTAAAAATTAATTTGATGAACTTTTTTCTTTATACTGGTGTTATAAATACTATATCTATATATACTATATCTATATATATACTATATCTATATATATACTATATCTATATATATACCATATCTATATATATACACGTAGTGTCAATATCTGAACCTCGCCTCAACATCCTGATTACTAAGGTTTGTCTATGACCCCTGTGGTTTAGCGCTTCTTTTTGATTATAATAATAATGTTTGTCTAACAGAATATAGGAAGACTACAGTGGAGAGAAGTTATTTATCTGTTTGTGTTTTGAGTAAACCTTGGATATAATAGACCTCAAAATAAACAAACTTTGGAAGTACTGTACGGGACAAAATTTGCAGTCGTCGTCTGATTTGGAAAGGACACAAAATACTCCAGTCACAGAATTGTACATTATTGTTATGATCACAACAACACATCCACTCTCTATATTAAGTGGCTAAATATATTTATCTTGGTAATAGCATGCACATTTGGACAAATTCACTGGAATGGATTTTATTTAAAGACTTGTAAAACAAAATCTTTTTATACAGTACATAATGAGATTTCAACCAAAATTCTGTAAAAATACTATAATAATATTTTCTAGTATTTTAGGAAACTGTAGAATACATAAAAATACTTTACTCACAAAAGAGGAAAGCATCAATATAAGAAGATTTGTGTATTAAAATTCTATTTCCGAATTGATATAAAAACATTCAGTTCACATAGTCCAGATATAAAAGTCACCTCTGTCATCCTAATGATGACTCGAGAGACCACTGCTTCAATGGTCAAGTCTCAAGGAACCAAGAAGAGCACCATTGTTAGTGACAAAATAACAGATAGTGTAATCCCTCGAAGTGATGGCAAAAATGAGAAATTGTATCAGTGTTCAGAGTGTAAAAAAAACTTTAAAAGCAAATATTATATAGACAAACATATGAAAACTCATACAGGGGAGAAACCTTATCAGTGTGAAATATGCCTAAAAAGCTTTTCATTTCACTCTAATCTATATATGCACAAGAGAATACACACAGGGGACAAACCATATCAGTGCTCAGAGTGTCTAAAAGAATTTTCATACAAAAGTGTTTTAATAAAGCATATGAACACTCACACTGAAGTTGAACAATATCAGTGCTCATTGTGTCTTAGAGACTTTTCTCACAAAAGTGCTTTATTAAACCACATGAGAAGTCACTCAAAAAATAAAATACACAAGTGCCTAGTGTGTGAAAAAGTTTTTGCTGCAAAGAATTGTGTGGTGACACACATGAGGACGCACACAGGGGATAAACCATTCCAGTGTACATTGTGTCCAAAAGAGTTTGTGCAGAAATGTGTGCTTTTAAAGCACATGAGATTTCATGAAGGGGAACAACCATTTCCTTGTCCAGAGTGTCTAAAACGCTTTTCAGACAAATGGCACTTAGAGACTCACATGAGAACTCATACAGGAGAAAAACCATACGAGTGTTCAATATGTGGAAAAGCCTTTCCTCTCAAAAGTAGTTTACAGTATCACACAAGAACTCACACAGGTGAGAATGCATATCATTGTAAAGAGTGTCAAAAAGTGTTCTATAAGAAAAACTATCTTATGATGCACATGAGAACTCACACTGGTGATAAACCATATCAGTGTGAAGAGTGTCTAAAAGACTTTACTTACAGAAGTTCTTTGGCGAGGCATATGAGAATTCATACAGGTGAAAAACCATATCAGTGTTCACTGTGTGAAAGAGGCTTTTTGTACAAAAGTACCCTATTGCATCACACAAAACGTCACAAAGAGAAGAAACGACACAAGTGTGCATTGTGTCCAAAGGCTTTCTCGAGGAAACAGCTTCTGACACAACACTTGAAAACTCACAAAATCAAGAAACCATATTGTTCAGTCTGTCTAGATTTTTCAGCAAAATCTGTGCTTGTGATACAGATGGGATCTAAGGCAGGAAAGAAACCACAGCCTATTTCAGAATGTCTAAAATGTTTTAAAAAGAAAATTGGAAATTTTAAGTTATGTTAAATGTCTACACCCCTTGTGTAGACATTTAACATTTGTAACCTTTGACCTGGCAGTCTGTTAAAGCTGGACAAAGCATTTTTGATTTTATAGCGGAGATGTTATGCTGTGTGCCTGCACCACTGGCCACTTGGTAGTCACTGGCGTTCGGGTCATAGATATTTTCTGTATGAATCCTAGATGCTTAGAGGTAGGATGGGTGTGGCTGCAGTTCCCTGTGTACACATCACTACAATAAACAGCAGAACTGAGGATGTCTTTCTCCATCTATCTGATGTAACCCACAATATGCCCAGATGAGGGCATGCCAAACTGTGACTGGCTTTGACCCAGTAACAGAGTTTGTGGAAATTAGTGTGGAAGGCAGCTGGTGCTGCTCTTGAGTTGTTACGATCTGTTTGTGTTTACCTTTTTTAATCAGTTGTCATAAGCTACCCACCATCTTTCTCATTTCACTACTGCCTTTCTCATCCCTCTGGTAATGCATTCTGTCATGATAGCAGTGCTGCTCCTGCATGACTTTATCACTGAAATGTTTGACACTAGGTTTGCTTACTGCCATTAACCCCACCATTTCCATTCAAGCAAGACTGTGCCACTGTTAAGCCAGTCCAGCTGCCACTAAGCCAGCATAGATGTCATCAACTCGAAGCCAGTGTGGCACCTATCTGTTGTCATGCCTACATGGCAGCTGTGTACGTCCCTGCCTTAGCTTCAGTTTCTAGTCAGGCAAGTCATTTTCATTCCAATTCTAAGGCACTAGTTTCTTCAGTCAGTGCCGTTGCCTACACTATGGTGTAAACCAGTCTCCCAGTTTTATGTTCCTGGCAGAAGCCCTGTGGCTTTGCAGACCAAGCCCCAGGAGTACTGCTTGCTTCAGTAAACCAGCTCCCATTGAGTCTTTAGTGCCACTGTGTTGTTATGACATCCACTGTTTGCTCCACCATACCCTTGTCTACCAACAGCTGTCATCTCCACCTGTTTTTAGTACATTTGTGTGAACTTCTGGTGTGATTATATTATATTCCACTGAGAACTTAGCTTAACAAGGCGTATTGTCAAGCTGAGTTCCATGCGTGGCATCATAGGTGGTCAGTTAAAAGACCCCTTCTTTCTAGTGATCTGATACTCCACAATATGGCTACCAAAACAGCTGATTCCTGCCACCAGGATGCTGGTCATCACCTGGATTCCTTTGTCTGGCCTCTCACCTAAAGTTTCTTGCATTTTAATTTTAGCCTAAGTAATATTGCTACCGTATGTTGCATTGTTTTATTCCTTTCATTTAGTGACTATTTCAACTGTGTGCCAGTTAGCACACTACTGTGTTCTATGTCGTACTCTTATTACCATTCTGTTATTGATGCTACCAAGCCCTGGTGTTACTGTGCTTTGTTTTCTGGTGTCCTGTGGCACCATTGTGTATACTTAGAAAAGTGTTCCTTGTCTTTTTCTTTGTGTTGCCAAGTACAGTAGCTGTTATTTTGGTGCTGTTTTGGGCTTCTTCAGAGACTTCAGTGCTCATGTGTACATTATTGTTGCAGTTAGTGTTCTTGTCTTCTTCTATGACTGTACAATAACTCATTTTTCTAGTATTGCTTGACAGCACCACTGTGCATTTTTCTATTACTGGTACTATTTAGTGACAATGTTGCTTTTGTGTACCTTGTGATCCTAAAGTTTGATATTTGTTTGCTTGTGCTAATTTGCTACTATTTTCCAGAGTTACAAGCAGAGTGTTTATGACAACCACTTTAAACTTTCAGTTAACTGCAACATTTTGTTTCATTGTTCATGGGAAATTGTCTTGATGTCACTTGTATGTGAGCTAGACATTATTGTTTTACTGTGAGTTATTTCTATTAATTTTTGTGGAAGTGTTAGTGTAAGCCTCTGCTCTTCATTTTTTTTTTTTTAAAGACTATTCTCTGCCTGCAATACCCAGAGTATCTTGTTGTCTTGGGAATAAGCCTGTTCACTATACTAGGTATAAGCTGTTATTAAAAAAATTAAGGGTAAGTTGAAGACCAGGATTGCAAATGAACAAAGTTTTAGGAAGGGTAGATGTGTAGACCAAGTGTTTAAGCATGCAAGTCAACAGTATCTAGATATAGGTAATGAAGTTTTCATTTCATTTATGGATTTAGAAAAGGAGTATGGTAGGGAGCAGTGTGGCAGTTGTTGCACGTAGTATATGGAATAGGTGATAGGTTACTTAACCCTTTCAGGCCTCCACACCCCTGATCGAAAAATTGCTCTCAGGCTCCAAGAATTAAAAAAAAAAAATCTTATAGCTTAAAAGACTATTTTTTTTGTAGGTAATGAAACAAAAAAAAATTCTCATCAGTATTTACCGAGATATAAAGGCGTGAAGTTGACAGTCAGTGACCGGCTGACAGTAACATCGGTGCACTCATTATTTTTTTTTTTAATTTCATTGTTTTTTTTTTTCTTTGCTTTTCTAATATTTTATTTTTTCTAGTAGCTTTTGTCGTCTGAGACCATAAAAGCTGGATGAATGACTTACTGACAGACATGATCTACTGATTTTCTGAATGACTGACTGACATGACTGATTTACTGACTTGACTGACCAACTTGACTGATTTACTGATTGACTTCCTGATTTACTGATTGACTTCCTGATTTACTGACTGACTTGATTGATATACTGACAGCTTACTATTTGTTTGATTTACTGACTGATGGCTTACTGACTTGACTGACTGACTTAACTGATTTACTGAATGAGTGACCTACTGAACTGAATTGACTGTACTGACTTGATTGACTGACGTACTGACTCGCTTGACTGGACTGACTGACTTGACAACCATCCACCTCAGCCTCAGCTCAGCATGCCTCTCCACTCCCTCCTTCATAATCATTGACAAATACCAGCAACCACAATTTAAAGTAAGAAATATTATTTCTGTTGCATTTTTAGCCTTAAGCAACAGAAAAAACATATATTGTAACAATAGTAAACAACAGTTGCATTATTTTTATTTTTGTAAGATTTGGAGACTTACAAAAAGTTGTATCTTTTTTTTTTTGGGGGGGGGGGGTACCAAGAATGTAACCCTATTTTTCCCCTAAGTTCTTCAGTTTCTTAAAGACGGATTTGTTTAACACTGCATTTTCAGGAACCTAACTACCCTCTTAATCGACAGTCTACTGTATATACACTCGTATGCAACAGTAACCGCACTAATATTGTCATCAGTATATTGTTTATAAAACTTGTTTACACAAACAGGTAAAAATGTTCCATATTACTACTGTTCTATTATATTTATAATTTTAATGAACCGGCATATTCCACTGAGACTGACAAAATTTTTTTTTTTTTTTTAATTTAGTAATTTATATACAGTGGTCCCTCGGTTTTCGTGCATCTCCAAACTCGAACATTTATGTAAGTGTATTTTCGTAAGCGCTGTTGCAAGTGTATTTTTGGGGGTCTGAACTAGACTAACCTACGTGACATTATTTCTTAAGGAAGTAAATTCGTTCGGTAATGGCACTTGAGCAGCATTCTGAAATGAATTTTCGGCGAAAACCGAGGGTACAGTGGTACCTCGGTTAAAGATATTTTTTCTTTCCAGAATGCTGTTCAAGTGCCATTACCAAACGAATTTATCCCTATAAGGAATAATGTAAAATAGACTAGTCCTTTTAGACCCCCAAAAATACACTTACAAAAGCATTTAAAAAAATAAACTTACATAAAAGGGCGAGTTTGGGGACCATCGTTAACCGAGGTACCACTGTATACAGTGATACCCCGGTTTTCGTACAGCTCCCAACTCGAACAATTATGTAAGTGTATTTTTGTAAGTGTATTTTTGGGTGTCTGAATTGGACTAATCTAATTTACATTTGTCCTTATGGGAACAAATTCGTTCGGTAATGGCACTCGAACAGCATTCTGGAGCGAATTATTGACGAAAACCAGGGTACCACTGTTTACTATTACTGAACATGTTCGTAGAACAGATGCAGACTGTGGAACTCTTTGAAACATGGAGTCATTCATAGTGATATTTTGCACTCCTTGCACATAAGTTTTGTTATATATATGCACAGACAAAACATATATTCTGAGCACATTTCTTTTTTATAACTGGAAGTGTTACTAGGAAGTGATCACCATGCCTCAAATGAGAGGGTATTTTATGATCAGTTCATGGTCGGTTTTGTATTGTAGATTTTGTGACCTGGTACTTGAATATTATTTACCTGATGACAGATAAACAAAATTCATCATACAGTGGTCTGTTGCCGGTGTTCATTTGGTACATATTATATGCACTGAATATGGAAATGTCAACGAGATGGAAGAGTTTCATGTACCACTTATAACTCTTGCGAAAACAATCGGCAATTTGTCCACCAAATGCATATTGAGTGTGTAGTCAAGCACAATTGCAGGTTTTAGAATTGGTTCATTGATCACTCTATCCACACTGCCAGTGTCCTGCACCTCACCACTATGAGTGCCTGTGTTGAACCTGGGCATATGTTTATGATTTGCACACACTGTACCACACAAGTCTGTCATGTTCACATGCAATAAATCACTGAGTATGGGGTTTGTGTACCAGTTATCAGTATATAATATTTGCCCCCATACCAAGATATGGTTCCATCATTGTTCTCACCACATCACCTGAGATATCCAATAACTTCTGGTATCTTCTAATGTTTTACTTCCTGTTTACACAGCTATATCCAGTACAAGACCACTGTCACAATCACAAACAACTTGATATCAAAGCGTTTCTTCTTGCTCAGTGTATACTGCTTAAACAACAGTACTTATGAACATAAACATTCGTAATCTTGTATAACCTGTCATTTCTGTCAGCCCTTGTTTTGTCAGAGAAGTGTAGCATACTTAACAGTAGGATAAATCTGTTGACGGGGATAATATCACTGAATGTCGGAGTGGAAATTATCAATCTGTGGACCAGTATGATTTGATATTATGCTTATACACATGTGGCATAAGTATTATTGTATCAAAAAACAAATACATCTCAGCCACAGTTGTCTCCTTCCACCAGTGTATTCGTAACTGTGATGAAACCATTGTGGTTACATTACACACACAACCCGCACATATAAAAGAGAGGAGCTTACGACGATGACCTGATTCCTTCCCCTTTCTTTTCTTCCCCCTTCTCCCTTTTTCTCCTATGGGTTTTCCTTTCTTTCTTTTCTTTTGCCTTGTATTTGTCCTTCATTTTATTCGCCTTTCTTCCCTCTCGTCCCACCCTTGCGGGCCGCTAGCCTCATTGCAGTGCTCCTTCCCATATGACTGTCTCCTCTACTACTATTACTACTACTACTACTTCCACTACTTACTCCATCATTTCCCCACTCTCTTGTACCCTCCCCTGTCTGCCTGCCTATAAATACCCTTCCACTGTCTCTGTGTTAGTGTGACTTTGTAAATGGTCCAAGTCGGGCCGAAACGTCGTCGTAAGCTCCTCTCTTTTATATGTGCGGGTTGTGTGTGTATTGTTCCAGTCACGGTATTGTGCCTTTTTTGTTATCCATTGTGGTTGTCTGACAATTTCCATTAGGGGTTGATCAAAAAAAATGTTTGAAAAATTCCAAGTCACTTCCAGTCTTCCCTACAATTTGGCAGGATTCCACTGTGATTGTCATCAAATTGATGGGGATTGGGCACAAAATTTGCATGGTGCTGCCAATCCCAGATGCAGTTTGTTGGTGGGTACTGGATATTAGTAGCTGGTTGTGGTTTTGCAGATTGTGGTTGCGGTGTGGGGGTGGGTTGTTGACGTGTTGAGTGAGGGTTGTGCCTCCCAGCCTGGTCTGCTGTCGCATCCCACATGGCACCACCACCACCTACTGCCGGATGCAGTGTATTATCCTTCTCAGTTGTAGCAACTTCATTACTTCCACTATCTGTTGCTGGTGTAGGGCCATGGGATGTACTCCGGGATGTACTCTGTCCCCTTGGAATAGCATGAGGCACACTGTCAGACTGCACGTGACATCGTATAAATCGACGCTTCACCTGTGAATATTCATCTTCACTGTTGCTACTTGGTCATCAAAAGTTAGGAAATCAAACTCAACATCACTGTCATCACCATTACTCACATCTGAGGCCTGGCTATGGAAGAACATAAGCTTATGCTTATGGCATTGTAGAGCTGAATGTGAACCAGACAGACCTGCACCAGAGGTGGACAGTTGAGGTTTGTCAGGGTTTTTGGCACTATTTCCACCATCCTGAGCGTTGCTTTTGGTCACCATTCGAAACTAGAATTCATCTTCACTTCCACATTCGTCACTGTTGTTATAACAGAGAAGATTGCCAATTACTAGGAAGTGAGGTTTTTGTACTGCAAGGCATGGTGAACAATGGGTACTGAGATGGCGTTCCCACAGTGCAATGCGTGTGCCTTAATTTTTTGTTTACTGCACACTGACCACACCTTCTTACACTAATTTTGAGCCTCTAAAATGTTGGCATAGAACTACGGCACAGACCCAGACTTCACAGACCACAAAATAATTAAAGCAGTTCAGAGTTTTTATGAGGATAGTGGAAGTTGTCAGTGTTTTTTTTTTTTACCAATGACAGTTCTTTTGGAAGATTCTGAAGAGATATTGCTAAGATTGGTGGACACATTTGGGAGGGTATGTAAAAGGAAATACAGTGGACCCTCGGTTAACGAATACCCCGGAAATCGTATAATTATGTAAGTATAATATTTTAAGTGCATGTGGAAGTGTATTTTTGGGGGTCTGAAATAGACTAACCTACGTGACATTATTTCTTAAGGACGTAAATTCGTTCGGTAATGGCACTTGAGCAGGCTTCTGGGATGAAGTTTTTTCGTTAACCAAGGGTCCACTGTATACCCCTTCGCTGGCCGTCATGTTGAACTATGAGCTCAGGACCCTCTCACACAAGTTCTAGCTGCTTCAAATTTAGTGTGAGAGGCCTGGTAGGCCTACATGTGAAAGAATGGGTCTGCATGGTTAGTGTGCACAGTATACAAAAAATTGGGGTGCCTGCAGTGCATTGTGGGAATGCCATATTTAGTGCCTTCTGTTCGCTATGCCTCACGGTCAGAAAACCATCACTCCCAGGCAAATCGAGCAAATTCTTTCCCCAAATGATAGTTCTAACAACAAGGAAGATGGAAGTGAAAATGAGTTCTATGGTTTTTGAACAGTTAGTGACCGAAACTGATGCTCAGGATACTGGAAATATTACTGAAAACCTTTAGTGACCGAAACTGATGCTCGGAATACTGGAAATATTGCTGAAAACCTCAATGACCCACAACCATCCACTTCTCTTGGGACTAGTCCATCTGAAATGCATCCACCTCTACAGCACCATAAGTGACAGTAATGAACAATATTCACCGGTGAAGTATCAAGTTATACAGTGCCGCATGCGGTCTGGTAGTGGACAATGCCTGGGCTCTACAAACTCGTGATTAAGTGTAGTTGGTTCTAGGAAAGGAGCACTGCAAAGAAGCTGGCGGCCCGCATGGGTTTGACGAGAACACAGAGGGAGGAAAAGGCGAATAAAATAAAGGACAAATACAAGGCAAAAGAAAAGAAAGAAAAGAAAACCCATAGGAGAAAAAGGAGAAGTTGGTTCATTTTATTGTTTGACTGAACTGAACAGATGTTTGGTCCGCTTCATGGCTGTTTTAATCAGACATTCCATTAAACGTCCATGTTGAGCCTTTGTCTAGCCAGTTTTTATTGGACATTTACTGTACCTCTTAATTTTTTCAAAATAGGCAGTTTCAAGCTTAATTTAGTTCCTTGTTTCACCAGTGTCACCTGCACTTCATTTGGATACCATGATATAGATCCATAGATGAGATGGGGTGATAAATAGAAGGAAAAACTGAGTTATGATATAGACTAACCCACGTGGGAGACTGTTTACATCCATTCACTCTCCCTCACACATTCCCCTGAATTGCTAAGAGAATTAAGCTGCCCAGTGCCTAGTGATGGATCTCCTGTATGTCTGCCATAGCGCTCCTTAATGGGAATGTGCGCCACAATGGAAATGAAAAACTAAATTTAAATCACATAATAATGACAATGCAAGCAATGGTCGTGTGACTTAAGGTTTTCTACTGTAGTTTATAAGCATACTCTTTGACACTGATTTTGCCAGACTTACTTATTGAACACAGTATACTTCTTTTTATGCATTATTGATTTTATAGGCAAGCTTGCTTATATCTTGCCTCTTGATTTAACTTTGGGATTTTACCCCCTACCTGTAAATACTTGTGCATAGTTTCATTGTAATAATAATAATAACTTCATTATGATAGAATATTTGTACAGAGATGGGTGACATTTAGGTGTGCATGCAGAAAGCCCATAGTTATGCAGAGCATTTTGGACAAACTTAAGATTACAATGACAATAACTAATTACATAATTGCTTGTATGTACTGACACTAAGGGTTCATAAACAATAAATTTAGGAATTACAAAAACAAGCAAGCAGTGAATTATTACTTAAGGTTGGATTATGTTTGTGATTGAGACAATTACTTGGCATAATAACACTTTTTTTTCACACAGTGACTGCATGTTGCCTTGCTATATTCTGTGCTGTTGTCTTGTCACTATGTTTTCGAGTCTTGAAGAGTGAGGACTCGGAGACCAAAGAATACTATGTTACCAGAGAATTAGGTGTAGAATCCTTGGGTTCTGCTTATTCCAGTTGTTATTGCAGACCTAGGTGTTAGTGTACCTAGTAAATATGTGTGTAACATCCTTGTATATATTCATTTTAAGTATTATGATTTTTTTTTTTTCATAAATGTATGTAAACACAAATATGAATAATTTTGATCAGCTTTTAGACATTAGCTAATGTAATAACCATTAATTAATGCCCTGCTAGTGCAGACTTATTAATTTTGCATGATACATTGATTAATTTTCATTAAGTGTTCTGCTGTGTTCAGTGTCGGTGAATAATGTGGTAGTGTAATGAACCTGGTTCATTGTCTCGTCTGAATGAGTACTCAAGCAGATCTTAGACTTAAGTTTTTAGGAACTTTGTTTAGTTCTTCCATGAACTGTGGATTCTGACAAACTGGGGCCTGTGTGTGTAGCAGGTTACTTGCTGTTAACTTTCGGTAAATATTTTCATCCAGAATTCATGGAATGACTCTCCATTATCAACTGATTGATTAATTTACGACTGACTTACTGCTGATTTATGTATCTGTGTTGAATACGTTAATAAATTACTTGACTGAATCTTCAGTTGCATTGTATATCTTTTCCCCTGTGCTAATTATGAGCTGGCAGCTCACGCTCCTTTGTATCTATGCTTAGTTCTGTTACTGCCGTATGAGATTATCCAGCCATAGTGGAGCTGACTTGCCAGTAATGTCAGTGTTGTCACCCTTTGTGTAGACATTTGGGATGTGTAACCATTGACCTGGCAGAATCCATTAAAGAAAATTTAAATTTTTTAGGAAAAGTGTGACTCTAAATTTTAGCAGATCTAAAATCTGAATGTTGATATAAGATGAAATACAGTGAGAACAAGAGTAATCGTATATTCCGTGTGAATTGGGGGAGCAAGGTGCAGAGCCACTGCCATACGGAGGATCTTAGGGTCGAGGCGTGTTCCCATTGCCGAAATGGGAACTGTTTGGAGGAAGTCGCCAGAGTGATGTGCACTCACAGCTAGGAGACAGGCAGTAATTCCATATGTCAAAGCCTCTCTCACTGGCATCAAGGAACTTAACTTGACGGAAGACGGATTTTTGCCGAGACGCCCTTATCAAGTATACAGTGGACCCTCGGTTTTCGTTCACCTCCAAACTCGAACGATTATGTAAATGTATTTTTGTAAGAGCTTTTGAAAGTGTATTTTTGGGGTTCTGAAATTAATCTAATTTACATCTGTCCTTATGGGATATTACAACCTCAGGTTCAGTGGCCTGTTAACCTGAGTGTAAAAGCTTAGTGCAAAGAAACACAGTAGAAGATGCTTTGAATTTGTATTTCCTTCACCAAGCAGTTAGAGTAATATCAGACTTTTGTCTTTTCCTTCACCAAGTAAATAGAAAAGGGCTTTTTACACATTTGTACACTATATACAGACAAAGTAGTATTAGTGCATGCCACGGTTGTCTAGGCTAAACAGCAGCCAAAAGACAGACAACCTTTCCACAACCAGCTCTATACAAGAATTCCAATGACAAACTGCGAGTGGTTCCACGTCACCTTTGTCATTGTTAAACTCTCATTTTAATTGGGTGAACCAAGTTGTTGATTTGATGATGGGGCCCCATTGCCAAACCCTTAACGATGGTTCGCTGGTTGGAGGGGAGCCTATGTGGGGGTGTTTAACATGCTCCGAATAAAGGTTACATACTCTTTGCATGCAACATGGGAACAAATTCGTTCAGTAATGGCACTCAAACAGCATTCTGGAAAGAATTTTCAACGAAAACCGAGGGTCCACTGTACATATAGACAAGAAATAGCATAGAACGTCGGATTAATTCTGGTGAGGACACTAGAGTTCTACAGAAACATCTGAATAGATTGCTGCAGCAGTCGGAGAAGTGGCAGATGCAGTTTAATGTCGACAAATGCAAAGTTCTAAGCCTTGGAAAAGGAAATAATCATTAATAATGTGGATCTTAATCACTTAAAATGCAAAAAAAAATTTAGGAGTTCTGTTTAACAGTAATCTAAAACCAAGACAACAGTGCATCAGTGTTCAAAATAAAGTGAATAGAATTCTTGGCTTCATATCGAGAAGTATAAATAACAAGAGTCCTCAGGTAATACTTCAACTCTATATATCATTGGTTAGGCCTCATTTAGATTATGCTGTACAGTTGGTCACCATATCACAGCACTGGCCAGGGAGGTATAGCATTTTTTAGAAGTGAAGAGCAGAATGTGAGTTGGGGGGAGGGGAAGGTGCATGAGGCATTACGTAGAATGAAAGGGGGTAAAGCAGCTAGAACTGACGGGATCATGACAGAAATGTTAAATAGCATTGGAGTGGTTGGTTATTATTTTTTTATTAACACATCGGCCGATTCCCACCAAGGCAGGGTGGCCCGATAAAGAAAAACTTTCATCATCATTCACTCCATCACTGTCTTGCCAGAGGGGTGCAAAACTTCCTTTACCCCCTCCCTCCAACCTTTCCTAGGCCGACCCCTACCCCGCCTTCCCTCCACTATAGATTTATACACTCGAAGTCACTCTGTCTCGTTCCATTCTCTCTACATGTCCAAACCACCTCAACCTAATTTCCAAACTCCGAATTCTCTGCATTATATTCACACCACACATTGACCTGAGACACGACATCTCCACTGCCTCCAGCCTTCTCCTCGTTGCAACATTCATCACCCATGCTTCACACCCATATAAGAGTGTTGGTATAACTATACTCTCATACATTCCCCTCTTTACTTCCATGGACAAAGTTCTTTGTCTCCACAGACTCCGAAGTGCTCCACTCACCCTTTTCCCCTCATCAATTCTATGATTCACCTCATCCTTCATAGACCCATCTGCTGACATGTCCACTCCCAAATATCTGAATACATTCACCTCCTCCATACTCTCTCCCTCCAATCTGATATCCAATCTTTCATCACCTAATCTTTTTGTTATCCTCATCACCTTACTCTTTCCTATATTCACTTTCAATTTTCTTCTTTTGCACACCCTACCAAATTCATCCACCAACCTCTGCAACTTCTCTTCAGAATCTCCCAAAAGCACAGTGTCATCAGCAAAAAGCAACTGTGACAACTCCCACTTTGTATATGCTTCTTTATCTTTTAGCCCCACACCTCTTGCCAAGACCCTCGCATTCACTTCTCTTACAACCCCATCTATAAATATATTGAACAACCACGGTGACATCACACATCCTTGTCTAAGGCCCACTTTTACTGGGAAATAGTCCCCTTCCCTCCTACACACTCTAACCTGAGCCTCACTATCCTCATAAAAACTCTTCACTGCTTTCAGTAACCTACCTCCTATTCCATACACCTGCAACATCTGCCACATTGCCCCCCTATCTACCCTATCATAAGCCTTTTCCAAATCCATAAATGCCACAAAAACATCTTTACCCTTATCCAAATACTGTTCACCTATATGTTTCACTGTAAACACTTGGTCTACACACCCCTACCTTTCCTAAAGCCCCCTTGTTCATCTGCTATCCTGCTTTCTGTCTTACTCTTAATTCTTTCAATAATAACTCTACCATACATTTTACCAGGTACACTCAACAGACTTATTCCCCTATAATTTTTGCACTCTCTTTTGTCCCCTTTGCCTTTATACAAAGGAACAATACACGCTCTCTGCCAATCCTTAGGTACCTTACCCTCTTCCATACATTTATTAAATAATAGCACCAACCACTCCAAAACTATATCCCCACCTGCTTTTAACATTTCTATCTTTATCACATCAATCCCAGCTGCCTTATTCCCTTTCATTCTACCCACTGCCTCACGAACTTCCCCTACACCCACAACTGGCTCTTCCACACTCCTACAAGATGTTATTCCTCCTTGCCCTACACACGAAATCACAGCTTCCCTGTCTTCATCAACATTTAACAACTCCTCAAAATATTCTCTCCATCTTCCCGATACCTCTAACTCTCCATTTAATAACTCTCCTCTCCTATTTTTAACTGTCAAATCCATTTGTTCCCTAGGCTTCCTCAACTTATTAATCTCATTCCAAAACTTTTTCTTATTTTCAACAAAATTTGCTGATAACATCTCACCCACTCTCTCATTTGCTCTCTTTTTACATTGCTTCACCACTCTCTTAACCTCTCTTTTTTTCTCCATATACTCTTCCCTCCTTGCATCACTTCTACTTTGTAAAAACCTCTCATATGCTAACTTTTTCTCCCTTACTACTCCCTTTACATCATCATTCCACCAATCGCTCCTCTTCCCTCCCACACCCACTCGCCTGTAACCACAAACTTCTGCTGAACACTAACACTACATTTTTAAATCTACCCCATACATCTTCGACCCCATTGCCTACACTCTCACTAGCCCATCTATCCTCCAATAGTTGTTTATATCTTACCCTAACTGCCTCCTCTTTTAGTTTATAAACCTTTACCTCTCTTTTACTTACTGATTCTATTTTCCTTGTATCCCATCTACCTTTCACTCCCACTGTAGCTATAACTAAAATGTGATCTGATATATCTGTGGCCCCTCTATAAACATGTACATCCTGAAGTCTACTCAACAGTCTTTTATCTACCAATACATAGTCCAACAAACTACTGTCATTATGCCCTACATCATATCTTGTATATGTACTTATTTATCCTCTTTTTCTTAAAATATGTATTACCTATAACTAAACCCCTTTCTATACAAAGTTCAATCAAAGGGCTCCCATTATCATTTACACCTGGCACCCCAAACTTACCTACTACACCCTCTCTGCATGTTTCTCCCACTTTAGCATTTAGGTCCCCTACCACAATTACTCTCTCACTTGGTTCAAAAGTTCCTATACATTCGCTTAACATCTCCCAAAATCTCTCTCTCTCTCCTCTACACTCCTCTCTTCTCCAGGTGCATACACGCTTATTATGACCCACTTTTCGCATCCGACCCTTATTTTAATCCACATAATCCTTGAATTTACACATTTATATTTCCCTCTTTTCCTTCCATAATTGATCCTTCAACATTATTGCTACCCCTTCCTTAGCTCTAACTCTCTCAGATACTCCTGACTTAATCCCATTTATTTCTCCCCACTGAAACTCGCATACCCCCTTCAGCTTTGTTTCGCTAAGGGCCAGGACATCCAACTTCTTTTCATTCATAACATCAGCAATCATCTCTTTCTTATCATCCACACTACATCCACGCACATTCAAACACCCCAGTTTTATAAAGTTTTTCTTCTCTTTTTTAGTAAATGTGTGCAGGAGAAGGGGTTACTAGCCCATTGCTCCCGGCATTTTAGTCGCCTCATACGACACGCATCGCTTACGGAGGAAAGAATCTTTTCCACTTCCCCATGGACAATAGAGAAAATAAAAAGAACAAGAGCTATTAAGAAAAATAAGAAAAACCTAGATGTGTGTATGTACGTATATATATGCATGTGCATGCCTGTGTAGTGTGACCTAAAGTGGTTGGTATTTTTGTTTAATATATGAAAGAGGGAAAGTTACCTAGAGATTGGCAGAGAGCATGTACAGTTCCTTTATACTATAAAGGGAAGGGGGACAAAAGAGATTCTAAAAATTGTAGGGGAATTAGTTTACTGTTTTACATATAAACATGTTGGATAACAGGTATATCTTGCTACTTCTACTTACACTTAGGTCACACTACACAGGCATGCATATACAGTGGACCCTCGGTTAAAATCCGTAATCCGTTCCAGGAGCTAGGCCTTAAACCGAAATGGCCTATAACCAAAATAATATTCCCCATAAGAATTAATGTAAATACAATTAATCCATTCCAGACAAAAATATTCACAAAAAAAAAAAAAAAAATTAACAATTAAATCAGTATTACATACCTTTATTGAAGACTAATGCTGGCTTCTGGAAGCTAGGGAGGAGTTAGTTTTTGGAAGGGGAACCCCCCTCCAAAAGGACTTCAGGTAACAAGTCCCTCTCTGGGGTTACTTCCTTCTTTGTCTTTTAATGCCACTAGGACCAGCTTGAGAGTCACTTGACGACTGTTTAGAAAAATAACTGTCTAGAGTGCTCTGTTTCTGGCACCTCTTAACATTTCCCTGAAGTGGAACAAGGTTTTGTCACTAAACATGTTGCAGATATGGCTTGTTTCAGCTTGGTCAGGATGGTGCTTTTCAACAAATGTCTGCACGCACATCATTCCACTTTGAACAAATTTCCTTAATCGCTGAAAAAGGCACCTCCTTCTCTTCTTTTTCCTCCTCCTTTTCTGAAGCAATAACCTCAACTCTGGTCTGATGATGTTCCAGTTCCAGCTGTTCCAGCTCTTCAGTGGTTAGCTCTACCCTGTGGTCCTGCACCAACTCTTCCACATCCTCACCACTCACCTCCAATCCCAGAATGTTCCCTAATGCCACAATATCTTCCACAACAGGCACAGGGTCGTCAGCCTCAAATCCTTCTAAATCTCTCTCTTTTTTCAACACAATCCAGCCACAGTGGTCTCCAAGCAGAGTTCAAAGTCCTGGAAGTCACTCCCTCCCAAGCCTTACCTATAAGGCCTATGCAGTTGTAGACATTGAAGTGATTCTTCCAGAACTCTCTTAACCCTTTTGCTGTATAACCCTTGTGGTTTAGCACTTCTTTTGATTATAATAATAATAATAATCTTAAGGGTCAATTCAGTGTCTGAGGTCACTTCAAAGCACTGCTTTGGTGTACAGTTTTTTGAAGTTAAAAATGACCTGCTGGTCCATGGGCTGGAGAAGAGGAGTGGTGTTAGGAGGCAAGAACTTCACTTTTATAAATTTGAAGTCCCTAGACATTTGGTCTTCCAAGTCTGGAGGATGAGAGTCCCAAATTGTTATTCTGAAGGTATTTTTTCACACTTGGGCAAAACACATCATCAACCCAATCTTTGAAAATTTGCCTTGTGACCCATGCAATATGATTTGCTTTCCACATCACACACAATCTTTTCTTGTGAACATTGTGTTTCTTGAACACTGGGAGTTTCAGAGTGATACACGAGTAAAGGCTTCACTTTGAAATCCCCACTAGCATTGCTATACAACATGAGAGTTAGCCTGTCTTTCATAGGCTTGTGTCCTGGCAGTGTCTTTTCCTCCTGTGTGATGTAGGTCCTGTTGGGCATTTTCTTCCAAAACAGGCGTTTCGTCACAATTAAACACTTGTTGGGGTTTCAGATTTTCACTCTTTATGTAGTCCTGAAATTGGTGCACAAACTTTTCAGCAGCATGTTTGTCTGAACTTGCAGCCTCACCATGCCTTACAACAGTGTATGCCACTGTGCTTCTTAAATCTCTCAAACCAACCTTCGCTGGCCCTAAATTCACTACCAGCAGCACTTGTTCCAGGAGTTTTTTTCACAAGATCTTAATGCAAATGCCTTGCCTTCTCACAAATAACAGACTCCACTACACTGTCTCCCACTATTTGTTTTTCTTTAATCCACAATAACAATAACTTTTCCATTTGTTCCATTATTGGTGACCTTTGTTTCGTTACAAAAGCTACTCCTTTGGCAACATCAGCATCCTTGATTTGTTCTTTCTTTGCCAGGATGGTTGTAATTGTTGATTTGTTTTTCCCAAACATCCTGGCAAGTTCCAGCACCTGCATACCACTCTCATATTTCTCAATCACCTCTCTCTTAAATTCCATGGTGTTTCTCACTCTCTTTACCACAGGAACTTTACTAGGAACTTTCTTGGGAGCCATGGTTACTTATTTCGCAGTTGCACTGACAAAAAACAATGGAAAACAAGCGAAATATTTGCATGAATGAGCAGAAGCTTCCTCACACACCGAGAGACACAGGCAAACTGAAGCGCAAGCCGACGGACTGATGCGTTCCATACGGCCGCTAACCGAAAAAACGGCTGTTAACCGGGAGCCGAAAAATTGGTCGCTAACAGAGGGTCCACTGTATATAAATACACACATCTAGGTTTTTCTTTTTCTTAATAGTTCTTATTCTTCTTTATTTCCTCTATTCTCCATGGGGAAGTGGAAAAGAATCTCCTCCGTAAGCCATGCGTGTCCTATGAGGAGACTAAAATGCTGGGAGCAAGTGGCTAGTAACCCCTTATGTATAAAATAACTAAAAAAGAGAAGAAGAAAAACTTTATAAAACTGAGATGCTTGAATGTGCGTGGACGTAGTGCTGATAAGAAAGAAATGATTGCTAATGTTATGAATGAAAAGAAGTTGGATGTCCTGACTATAAGCGAAACAAAGCCGAAGTTTCAGTGGGGAGTGATAAATGGGATTAAGTCAGGAGTATCTGAGAGAGTTAGAGCTAAGGAAGGGGTAGCAATAATGTTGAAAGATCAGTTATGGAAGGAGGAGAGGAAATATAAATGTACAAATTCAAGGATTATGTGGATTAATGTCCCCTCAAGGGAGGTTCCTTGATGCTGGTGAGGGGCTCTTGATCTTGGGAATTGGATCTATGCTCCAGTTCCCTGAATTGAGCCTGAATACCTTCAATCCCCCCTCCAGGTGCTGTATAATCCCCACAGGTTTAGCGCTCCCCATGAATATAATATGTGGATGAAAATAAGTGTCGGATGTGAGAAGTGGGTTATAATTAGTGTGTATGGACCTGGAGAAGAGAGGAGTGTAGAGGAGAGAGAGAGAGAGATTTTGGGAGATGTTAAGCAAGTGTGTAGGAACTTTTAAACCAAGTGAGAGAGTAATTGTGGTAGGGGACCTAAATGCTAAAGTAGGAGAAACATGTAGAGAGGGTGTGGTAGGTAAGTTTGGGGTGCCAGGTGTAAATGATAATGGGAGCCCTTTGATTGAACTTTGTATAGATATGAGTTTGGTCATAGGTAATACATATTTTAAGAAAAAGAGGATAAATAAGTATACAAGATATGATGTAGAGTGCAATGACAATAGTTTGTTGGACTATGTATTGGTAGATAAAAGACTGTTGGGTAGACTTCAGGATGTACATGTTTATAGAGGGGCCACAGATATATCGGATCACTTTAGTTGTTACTACAGTGAGAGTAAAAGGTAGATGGGATACAAGGAAAATAGAAGCAGCAAGTAAGAGAGGTGAAGGTTTATAAACTAAAGGAGGCAGTTAGGGTAAGATATAAACAACTATTGGAGGATAGATGTGCTAGTGAAAGTATGTATAGGCAATGGGGTCGAAGATGTATGGGGTAAGTTTAAGAATGTAGTGTTAGAGTGTTCAGCAGAAGTTTGCGGTTACAGGAAAGTGGGTGTGGGAGGGAAGAAGAGCGATTGGTGGAATGATGATGTAAAGAGAGTAGTAAGGGAGAAAAAGTTAACATATCAGAGATTTTACAAAGTAGAAGTGATGCAAGGAGGGAAGAGTATATGGAGAGAAAGAGAGAGGTTAAGAGAGTGGTGAAGAAATGTAAAAAGAGCAAATTAGAGAGTGGGTGAGATGTTATCAACAAATTTTGTTGAAAATAAGAAAAAGTTTTGGAGTGAGATTAATAAGTTGAGGAAGCCTAGGGAAAGAATGGATTTGTCAGTTAAAAATAGGAGAGTAGATTTATTAAATGGTTTAAAAGTTCCTACACACTTGCTTAACATCTCCCAAAATCTCTCTCTCTCTCCTCTACACTCCTCTCTTCTCCAGGTCCATACACACTAATTATAACCCACTTCTCACATCCGACACTTAAAAGAGAGCAGATGAGAGAGTGGGTGAGATGTTATCAGCAAATTTTGTTGAAAATAAGAAAAAGTTTTGGAATGAGATTAATAAGTTAAGGAAGCCTAGAGAACAAATGGATTTGACAGTTAAAAATAGGAGAGGAGAGTTATTAAATGGTGAGTTAGAGGTATCGGGAAGATGGAGAGAATATTTTGAGGAGTTGTTAAATGTTGATGAAGACAGGGAAGCTGTGATTTCGTGTGTAGGGCAAGGAGGAATAACATCTTGTAGGAGTGTGGAAGAGCCAGTTGTGGGTGTAGGGGAAGTTCGTGAGGCAGTGGGTAGAATGAAAGGGGGTAAGGCAGCTGGGATTGATGGGATAAAGATAGAAATGTTAAAGCAGGTGGGGATATAGTTTTGGAGTGGTTGGTGCTATTATTTAATAAATGTATGGAAGAGGGTAAGGTACCTAGGATTGGCAGAGAGCGTGTATTGTTCCTTTGTATAAAGGCAAAGGGGACAAAAGAGAGTGCAAAAATTATAGGGAATAAGTCTGTTGAGTGTACCTGGTAAAGTGTATGGTAGAGTTATTATTGAAAGAATTAAGAGTAAGACAGAAAGCAGGATAGCAGATGAACAAGGGGCTTTAGGAAAAGTAGGGGATGTGTAGACCAAGTGTTTACAGTGAAACATATAGGTGAACAGTATTTGGATAAGGGTAAAGATGTTTTGTGGCATTTATGGATTTGGAAAAGGCTTATGATAGGGTAGATAGGGGGCAATGTGGCAGATGTTGCAGGTGTATGGAATAGGAGGAAGGTTACTGAAAGCAGTGAAGAGTTTTTATGAGGATAGTGAGGCTCAGGTTAGTGTGTAGGAGGGAAGGGACTATTTCCCAGTAAAAGTGGGCCTTAGACAAGGATGTGTGATGTCACCATGGTTGTTCAATATATTTATAGATGGGGTTGTAAGAGAAGTGAATGCGAGGGTCTTGGCAAGAGGTGTTGGGCTAAAAGATAAAGAAGCATATACAAAGTGGGAGTTGTCACAGTTGCTTTTTGCTGATGACACTGTGCTTTTGGGAGATTCTGAAGAGAAGTTGCAGAGGTTGGTGGATGAATTTGGTAGGGTGTGTAAAAGAAGAAAATTGAAAGTGAATATAGGAAAGAGTAAGGTGATGAGGATAACAAAAATAATAGGTGACGAAAGATTGGATATCAGATTGGAGGGAGAGAGTATGGATTAGGTGAATGTATTCAGATATTTGGGAGTGGACATGTCGGCGGATGGGTCTATGAAGGATGAGGTGAATCATAGAATTGATGAGGGAAAAGGGTGAGTGGAGCACTTGAGTCTGTGAAGACAAAGAACCTTGTCCATGGAAGTAAAGAGGGAATGTATGAGAGTATAGTTATACCAATGCTCTTATATGGGTGTGAAGCATGGATGATGAATGTTGCAACGAGGAGAAGGCTGGAGGCAGTGGAGATGTCATGTCTGAGGTCAATGTGTGGTGTGAATATAATGCAGAGAATTCGGAGTTTGGAAATTAGGAGGAGGTGCGGGATTACCAAAACGATTGTCCAGAGAGCTGAGGAGGGGTTGTTGAGGTGGTTTGGACATGTAGAGAATGGAACGAGAAGTGACTTCGAGAGTGTATAAATCTGTAGTGGAGGGAAGGCGGGGTAGGGGTCGGCCTAGGAAAGGTTGGAGGGAGGGGGTAAGGAAGTTTTGTGTGCGAGGGCTTGGACTTCCAGCAAGCATGTGTGAGCGTATTTGATAGGAGTGAATGGAGGCATATGGTTTTTAATACTTGACGTGCTGTTGGAGTGTGAGCAAAGTAACATTTATGAAGGGATTCAGGGAAACCGGCAGGCCAGACTTGAGTTCTGGAGATGGGAAGTACAGTGCCGGCACTCTGAAGGAGGGGTGTTAATGTTGCAGTTTTATAACTGTAGTGTAAAGCACCCCTCTGGCAAGACAGTGATGGAGTGAATGATGATGAAAGTTTTTCTTTTTCGGGCCACCCTGCCTTGGTGGGAATCGGCCGATGTGTTAATAAAAAAAAAAAAATATATAGGTATCGGGAGGATGGAGATAATATTTTGAGAAATTGTTAAATATTGATGAAGATAGGGAAGCTGTGATTTCGGGTATAGGGCAAGAAGGAATAACATCTTATAGGTGTGGGAAAGAACCAGTTGTGAGTGTGGGGGAAGTTCGCGAGACAATGAGTAGAATGAAAGGGGGTAAAGCAGCTGGGATTGATGGGATAATGATAGAAATTTTAAAGGCAGGTGGGGATTTTGGAATTGTTGGTGTTTTTATTTAATAAATGTATGGAAGAGGGTAAGGTATCTAGGGACTGGCAGAGAGCATGCATAGTTCCTTTGTATATAGGCAAAAGGGACAGAAAAAAAGTCTGTTGAGTATACCTGGTAAAGTGTATGGTAGAGTTATTATTGAAATAATTAAGAGTAAGACGTAGAGTAGGATAGCAGATGAACAAGGAGGGTTTAGGAAAGGTAGAGGTTTGTGAAGACCAAGTGTTTAGAGTGAAACATATAGGTGAACAGTATATAGATAAAGGTAAAGAGGTTTTTATGGCATTTATGGATTTGGAAAAGGCGTATGACAGGGTGGATAGGGGGGCAATGTGGCAGATGTTGCAATGTATGGAATAGGAGGTAGGTTATTGAAAGCAGTAAAGTTTTTTTGCGTTGATAATGAGACTCAGGTTAGAGTATGTAGGAGAGAGGGAAATTAATTCCCAGTAAAAGTAAGCCTTAGATAGGGATGTGTGATGTCACCATGGCTGTTCAATATATTTATAGATGGGGTTGTAAGAGAAGTGAATGCTCGGGTGTTGCCAAGAGGTGTGGGGTTAAAAGATAAAGAATCTAACACAAATTGGGAGTTGTAACAGTTGCTCTTTGCTGATGACACTGTGCTTTTGGGAGATTCTGAAGAGAAGTTGCAGAGGTTGGTGGATGAGTTTCGTAGGGTATGTAAAAGAAAGAAATTGAAAGTGAATATTGGAAAGAGTAAGGTGATGAGGATAACAAAATTAGGTAATGAAAGATTGGAAGGAGAGAGTATGGAGGAGGTGAATGTATTCAGATATTTAGGAGTGGACGTGTTAGCAGATGGGTCTGTGAATGATGAGGTGAATTGATGAGGGATAAAAGGTGAGTGGTGCACTGAAGAGTCTGTGGAGACAGAGAACTTTATCCATGGAAGCAAAGAGGGAAATGTATGAGAGTATAGTTATACCAATGCTCTTATATGGGTGTGAAGCATGGGTGATGAATGTTGCAACAAGGAGAAGGCTGGACTCATTGGAGATGTCATGTCTGAGGGCAATGTGTGGTGTGAATATAATTCAGAGAATTCGTAGTTTGGAAATTAGGAGGTGTGGGATTGCCAAAACTATTATCCAGAGGGCTGATGAGGGGTTGTTGAGGTGGTTTGGACATGTAGAGAGGCTGAAACAAAATAGAATGACTTTGAGAGTGTATAAATCTGTAGTGAAGGGAAGGTAGGGTAGGGGTTGGCCTAGGAGGTTTTGTGTGAGAGGGGCTTGGACTTCTAGAAAGCATGCGTGAGCGTGTTAGATAGGAGCGAATAAAGGCAAATGGCTTTTAGAACTTGACATGCTGGTGGAGTGTGAGCAAGGTAACATTTATGAAGGAATTCAGGGAAACTGGCAGGCTGGAGATGGGAAGTACAGTGCCTGCACTCTGAAAGAGGGGTGTTAATGTTACAGTTTTGTAACTGTAGTGTAAGCGTGCCTCCGGAAAGACAGTGATGGAGTGAATGATGGTGAAAGTTTTTCTTTTTTGGGCCACCCTGTCTTGGTGGAGACGGCCGATGTGTTAATAATGAAAAAAAGTAAGTTTACCGAGTATACCAGGTAAAGTGTATGACAGGGTTATTATTGAAAGAATTAGAGGTAAGACAGAGAGTAGGATTGCAGATGAGCAAGGAGGCTTTAGAGTGGGTAGGGGATGTGTAGATCAAGTGTTTACAGTGAAGCATATATGTGAACAGTATTTAGATAAAGGTAGAGAAGTTTTCATTGCATTTATGGATTTAGAAAAGGCATATGATAGAGTGGATAGGGGAGCAATGTGGCAAATGTTGCAAGTGTATGTAATAGGTTGTAAATTACTGAAGGCTGTAAAGAGTTTTTATGAGGATAGTGAGGCTCAGGTTAGGGTGTGTAGGAGAGAGGGAGATTACTTCCCAGTAAAAGTAGGTCTTAGACAGGGATGTGTAATGTCACCATGGTTGTTTAATATATTTATAGATGAGGTTGTAAAAGAAGTAAATGCTAGGGTGTTGGGGAGAGGGGGGGATTAAATTATGGGGAATTAAATACAAAATGGGAGTTGACACAGTTACTTTTTGCTGATGATACTGTGCTTATGGGAGATTCTAAAGAAAAGTTGCAAAGGTTAGTGGATGAGTTTGGGATTGTGTGTAAAGGTAGAAAGTTGAAAGTGAACATAGATAAGAGTAAGGTGATGAGGGTATCAAACGATTTAGATAAAAAATGGATATCACATTGGAGGGAGAGAGTATGCAAGAAGTGAATGGTGAATGTTTTCAGATATTTGGGAGTTGACGTGTCAGCGGATGGGTTTATGAAGGATGAGGTTAACCATAGAACTGATGAAGGAAAAAAGATGAGTGGTGTGTTGAGGTATCTGTGGAGACAAAAACGTTATCCATGGAGGCAAAGAAAGGAATGTACGAGAGTATAATGGTACCAACACTCTTATATGGGTGTGAAGCTTGGGTTGTAAATGCTGCAACAAGGAGGAGGCTGGAGGCAGTGGAGATGTATCTAAGGCCAATGTGTGGTGTAAATATTATGCAAAGAATTTGTAGTATGGAAATTAGAAGGTGTGGAGTTACTAAAAGTATTAGTCAGAGGGCTGAAGAGGGGTTGTTGAGGTGGTTTGGTCATTTAGAAAGAATGGTAGAAAGTAGAATGGCTTAGAGAGCACATAAATCTGTAGGGGATGGAAGACGGGGTAGGGGTCGTCCTCGAAAAGGTTGGAGTTAGGGGATAAAGGAGAGTTTGTGAGCGAGGGGCTTGGACTTCCAACAAGCATGTGTGAGAATGTTAGATAGAAGTGAATGGAGACGAATGGTTTTGGGGGATCTGACGAGCTGTTGGAGTGTGAGCAGGGTAATATTTTGTGAAGGGATTCAGGGAAACATGTTAGCCGGACTAGAGCCCTGCACTTTAAAGGAGGGGTTTGGGTTATTGGCAGTTTGGAGGGACACTTAAACTGTCGTATCTGAGCGCCTCTGCAAAGACACTGATTATGTAAGAGTGATGGTAAAAGTGTTGAATGATGAAAGTTTTTCTTTCTTTTTGGTTCACCCTGTCTCGGTGGGAGACTGCCGACATGTTAAAAAAATCACAGAATGGACATAAATGCGCTGGAAACCTACAGATAAGGATGACAAAAATGATCCCATGTATCTCTCCCTCCACAAGCTTCTACCTCTCCCTCCACAAGCTTCTACCTTTCCCTCCACAAGCTTCTACCTCTCCCTCCACAAGCTTCTACCTCTCCCTCCACAAGCTTCTACCTCTCCCTCCACAAGCTTCTACCTCTCCCTCCACAAGCTTCCACCTCTCCCTCCACAAGCTTCTACCTCTCCCTCCACAACCTCTACCTCTCCCTCCACAAGCTTCCACCTCTCCCTCCACAAGCTTCTACCTCTCCCTCCACAAGCTTCTACCTCTCCCTCCACAAGCTTCTACCTCTCCCTCCACAAGCTTCTACCTCTCCCTCCACATGCTTCTACCTCTCCCTCCACAAGCTTCTACCTCTCCCACCACAAGCTTCTACCTCTCCCTCCACTAGATTCTACCTCTCCCTCCACAAGCTTCTACCTCTCCCTCCACAAGCTTCTACCTCTCCCTCCACAAGCTTCTACCTCTCTCACCACAAGCTTCTACCTCTCCCTCCACTAGATTCTACCTCTCCCTCCACAAGCTTCCACCTCTCCCTCCACAAGCTTCCACCTCTCCCTCCACAAGCTTCCACCTCTCCCTCCACAAGCTTCCATCTCTCCCTCCACAAGCTTCTACCTCTCCCTCCACAAGCTTCTACCTCTCCCTCCACAAGCTTCTACCTCTCCCTCCACAAGCTTCCACCTCTTCCTCCACAAGCTTCTACCTCTCCCTCCACAAGCTTCTACCTCTCCCTCCACAAGCTTCTACCTCTCCCTCCACAAGCTTCTACCTCTCCCTCCACAAGCTTCCACCTCTCCCTCCACAAGCTTCCACCTCTCCCTCCACAAGCTTCCACCTCTCCCTCCACAAGCTTCTACCTCTCCCTCCACAAGCTTCTACCTCTCCCTCCACAAGCTTCTACCTCTCCCTCCACAAGCTTCTACCTCTCCCTCCACAAGCTTCTACCTCTCCCTCCACAAGCTTCTACCTCTCCCTCCATAAGCTTCCACCTCTCCCTCCACACGCTTCCACCTCTCCCTCCACAAGCTTCTACCTCTCCCTCCACAAGCTTCTACCTCTCCCTCCACAAGCTTCTACCTCTCCCTCCACAAGCTTCTACCTCTCCCTCCACAAGCTTCTACCTCTCCCTCCACAAGCTTCTACCTCTCCCTCCACAAGCTTCTACCTCTCCCTCCACAAGCTTCTACCTCTCCCTCCACAAGCTTCTACCTCTCCCTCCACAAGCTTCTACCTCTCCCTCCACAAGCTTCTACCTCTCCCTCCACAAGCTTCTACCTCTCCCTCCACAACAACTGTATTAATATTGGTAGAATTACCGACAATATGTTAAGTAAAAGGACACAAATGCAACTAATGTGACATTTTATTGTGGCAACGTTTCGCTCTCCAGGAGCTTTGTCAAGCCGTTACAAACAATACATGGACACAGAGGGTATATATATACTCTCAAAGTGAGGTGTAATAGTAATGGTGGTAGAAGTAGTAGTGATATAAGTTGTAGTAGTAGTAGTAAAATAAGGTAGAACAATCAATTTGCACATGAGGAAAAGGTGATAAAACAATTACATGGGTAGTATAAAAATATAGGTTAGACAAATATTTCTGTTGGAGGTTGGATTAGAGAAGACCTGTATCAGAGTTCCACCTCTGCGAAGTTCTTTGTGTAGTATTAGCAGGAGAGACTATGTGATGGTAGGGTTTACTGTTTTCAGGAGGATTCTTGCTAAGACTTCAGAGATGGTGAAGCTGCCTTTATAATAATAATAATAATAATATAATAATATTTTTATTTGGACATGATACAAAGAATTACATTTGGTTATTGAGATTACATGAGGTGTACATGCCAAAAGCCCCTAGTATGCAGGGCATTTTGGGCATTTTGTTTTGTTTAATTGTGTTAGAAACAGCGATAAGTGCTGATTCAAGGCACTTGCGTCTGCGGAAATCAGTTTCTTTGATTACTAGTCGGGCGTCTTTGAATTTCAAATTCAAATTCAAATTCTTTATTTCATGTAATACTACGGAAATTAGTTTCTTTGATTACTAGTCGGGCGTCTTTGAATTTCATGAGATGATTGTTGGAATTTCGGTGTTGTACGCAGGCGTTGTACGCAGGCCCGACTAGTAATCAAAGAAACTAATTTCCGTAGACGCAAATGCCTTGAATCAGCACTTATCTCTGTTTCTAACACAATTAAACAAAACAAAGGCAGCTTCACCATCTCTGAAGTCTTAGCAAGAATCCTCCTGAAAACAGTAAACCCTACCATCACATAGTCTCTCCTGCTAATTCAACACAAGCACATCGTAGATGTGGAACACTCCTACTGGCCTTCGATATTTCAACCTCCAGCAGAAATATTTGTCTAACCTATTGTTATACTACCCTAGTATTTGTTTTATCACCTTTTACTCATGTGCATATTGATTGTTCTACCATATTGTATTACTACTACTACTACTAATATCACTACTACTACCACCACTAGTATTTCACCTCACTTTGAGAGTATATATAAACCCACTATGTCCATTATCGCTTGTAACGGCTTGAGAAAGCTCCTGGAGAGCGAAACGTTGCCACAATAAAATGTCACATTAGTTGCATTTGTGTCCTTTTACTTAACATATTGTCGGTAATTCTACCAATATTATTACATAAACTTGACAGTTCAGTTTGAAGGGTAGAAGCCTAGTTATGGATGCATGTTCCAGTTTCTTTATGAGAGCCAATCACTCTGCCAACACCAGCACTACCAGTGGATTTGTAAACACAACCACAAGCCAGGAGCTGAGTCTCGACCCCTGCAACCACAACTAGGTGAGTATCTTATTTATGGTGACAAAGGCACCAGTAAACTTTAAGGCATCTTGCTCTAAGGTGAAGCCAAGCAGGATGCTTACATATATACATACAATGGAAATAAGTCACTTGGTCTGACTTTTTTGGGTTATCCTAGTATGGTGTAGCAGACGCTTTGACAAGTGATCAGTTTTCTTTGTTTTGGTTTGGCATTCCCGGGTTTCCTGCTTTTACTGTGGAAAGACTTCAAAAGTTTCTTGTAAATACGTTGCATTTTTATATATTCATCATTTATAATACGAATACAGTGACTGGAACAGAACACAAATAACCCGGACGTAGGTGAGAGAAGTAACGAGGGAAGCAACTCGCTGATGTTTACCTGGAGAGGGTTTTGGGGGTCATCGCCCGCCCGGCCCGGTCTGAGACCAGGCCTCATGGTGGACCAGGGTCTGATCAACCAATAACGACAAGATGAAGGATTAGACACATGTGCAACATCTGGGTGTCTTTATTGTAGACGTTTCGCCCTCCAGTGGCTTTATCAATACAAATTCAAGGACATAATTGGAAGATAAGAACTATATACAAAAGATGAGGTATTCAGTCCCTTATCTTCCAATTATGTCTTGAATTTGTATTGATAAAGCCACTGGAGGGCGAAACGTCTACAATAAAAATACCCAGATGTTGCACATGTGTCTGTTTTCAACTTGTTGATGGTCCAAGTCGGACCAAAACGTCGTCATAACCTGTGAGTTGTGTAACGAATATATATACTAGTTCCTTTTCATTATAAAGATCCAAATAGATAATAATAATAATAATAATAATAATAATAATAATAATAATAATAATAATAATATTATTATTATTATTATTATAGTAAGTTTGATTTAAGAATTTTTTATGCGAAATTCGCCATTTACAAAGCATAATAAGTATTATTTTTTTAGGTTCCTTGATCCAAATCAAATTTTATAGGAAAAAAAATTTTTTTTACTAATGCATCAAAAGATAATTCCTTGATCAAGTCATCAGGGAATTAATACATAAAATGTGGATATGGAGGTGTAAGTAAGTTTTAATTGATGAAGATTGATCAAACAGTGGTATATTGACTGTCTGTAAACATAGCAGTAACAGCCTGGTTGATCAAGCCTTGATCCACCATGAGGCCTGGTCACAGACCGGGCCGCGGGGGCGTTGACCCCCGGAAAAAAAACTGTTCCTTTATAGGACTGGTTCTGTGAGATGGTCGCATCAGTGGCACCATGACCTGACTCGCTCCCCATCCCTATGAACTTTCATGCAATATATATTCTTATGTCTAAGTCACAGAATGGGTGGGACTTGAACCCATGGCTAGTGAGTCAAAAACTTATATCCCTCAAGATCACGTAGCTCCTAACCCCAAAATAAGTCATAGGGAACGACTATCCGTGAATAAAGAGAAGAATTGAGAGGTACTTGAACCGTGGTCCCTACATATAGCAGGTCCAACACTGTAACCAGTTAGGTCCCATAGGTGTGACTGATACAAACAAGTCATAGAGGTTCTAGTTATAAGATCATCCTATTGTAAGCTGTGTAGTTGAGTGGTTATTGCAACATGTCTGGATCACCACTCTAGTCCCTATCCCATCTTCTGTTCAAAACTAATTTGAAATATACATAAAAAAAGGTGGAAAACGAAACAGATGTGGACAACATCACAGGTGTGGACTGTTTTACAAGTGTGGACAGTGTCACAAGATTGGGCAGTGTCATTAATGGGAACAGTGTCAAAATTGTGGACAGTTCCTAGATAGAAAGACATACATGGGCAGGTGTAGGCAGTAACACATTATGTGACACACAATTTGTGTTGATCAGTGTCACAGTTGTGGATAACGACACAAAACCTAGGACAGTGTCGCAAGTAATGAACTAGATCTGGTCACAATCATGACAAGTTACAAAGGTAATGAGCTCCAGGTAGAGCTGGTCACAATCATGACAAGTTACAAAGGTAATGAATCATAAACACATCCATACATGGTTACAATCATGAACAAATTACAGAGCGTTACAAGATTGAACAATGTCACCAATGTAAAGATTGACACCACTGTCTAGTGTCACAAATGTAAGCAGTGACACATGCAAGGACAGTGACACATGCAGGCATTGTCACTAACGTGGAGTGCCACAAATGTGAACAATAATATAACGCAGGAAGTGTCAAAAGCATGTAGAGTGCCTGGAGTGAAGACAGTATTACAAGTGTGGACAGTGTCACAAAAACGGACAGTGTCATGTGTAAACAATCTTTCTTAGTGCCTCGAGTGTAGAAAGTGTCACCATGGTGGACAGTGACACAAATTTGGAAAGCTGATACAAGTGAGAACAATGTACGTGAATAGTGAGGGGAAGTGTATGTCTAAGTTCACAAGTGTTGACAACAATATCATGAGTATGGGCAGTAAATGAAGGGAGGACAGTGCCACTAATGTGGATAGTGTCTCAAGTGTAGGCAGTGTATTAAGTGTGGACAGTGTCATAAGTCTGTCCGTATCAGAGGTGCGTACAGTGGTACAAGTGTTGACAGTGGTACAAGTGTTTTCAGTGGTACAAGTGTTTTCAGTTGTACAAGTGTTGACAGTGGTATAAGAGTTGACAGTATCAAAAGTGTAAACAGACACACAAACGTGGACTGTGTGGACAGTGTCTACAGTAGTTCTCGTGTAGACACTGGCACAAAAGTGGAAAACGTCAAAAGCGTGGACAGTGCCACAAGTGAGGACAGTGTCACAGGAATGGACAGTGTCGCAGTTGGAAACAGTGCCACACGTGACAACAGTGCTGGCACTGTGGGTAAATATTCACGCACTGACTGTGGTATTATATTTAGAAAAGACCAACTTGTTAGAAGGAACAAGTGTTTTGTTGTTGTGAGGCGACCTTGGGTTTACCCCTAAGTGAGAGAGAGAGAGAGAGAGAGAGAGAGAGAGAGAGAGAGAGAGAGAGAGAGAGAGAGAGAGAGAGAGAGAGAGAGAGAGAGCGTTTATGGGAAAGACATAACAGAGATTTTGAAGTCCACATGGAGGCTCTCTACTAAGAAGAACTATCTGCACTGCCAAGCTATCTGTGATAATTTTCCAATCCTTCTAACCATTGCAACATTGCACAGCTCCAGACGAAGCGCTGGCACCAGTATGACAACAATAGTTATATTTTTTCACCCCCTCCACAGGATGGATATGGGGTGCACAATAAACTAGCCACTTCGGTGGCGAAATCTAAAATCTCTAATCTAATGTCTTGTTCATTTGATTGATTGGTCTGCGATGGTATAAAATCCTGACCAGTTGATGATTAACACATGTACAACACTTGGGTGTCTTTATTGATGACAAGTTTCGCTGACACAGTAGACTTCTTCAGTCACATACAGAGGCAGCATTGTAGTAGTGAAATGGAGAGGTAATCAGTCCACCAATTTTGGAGAAATAGTATATGAGGTGGTGAGTCCCTCAGCCTGGAGAAGAGTTCAGCTCCTGGTCTGCAACAATAAGAAGCTGAAACATCAGAATGGAGTCTTAAATACTCCAACTATTTCTTCAAGGTTGATGGACTGATTGCATAATCATATCACTACTACACTTTCTGCCTCTGTAGTTGACTGAAGAAGTCGACTGTGTAGGCGAAACATTCCAACACTAAAGTGTCTTAATTATCACTTTCCATTTGTCTGACGAATTATCTTCTGTAATAAATCTTAAAATTTCTTCTATAGAGGAAAGCATAATTATTCTGTACATGGTTTTGAAACCCAAGGTGTTATCCCTCAAGATCCCATTGCTTTTAATTGTTATTATTTAATAATAATAATCTTTATTCACTCTCAGTATCCTCAAATTCAGCTGACACTGACAACGCCATTTTTGGGAACACTCTGAAACTCTCTCTTTAATACTTCACACGTTCCCTCCTCTACTTTTTGGTGTTTATTAATACCTAACACATTTCTTCCTCCGAATTACACCATTAACTAGACACACAATAACAGGAAGTCCTGACACTGAACTTTACCAGATGGTGACCCGTTAAATGACTCCAGAAGGAGGGTCGGTGTCTATACAAGTTATGTACCATTTACAGCCCTTGGGCAGAGGCACGGTGAGTCTTCTTCAGGTCAAGTGAAGTACCGTTTACAGCCCTATGGCAGGGGTAGCACTATAACAGGGGTAGCACTATAACAGGGGCAGCACTATAACAGGGGCAGCACTATAACAGGGGCACATACGTTTCAAGTGATGGCTTGGACCCTGTGTACGATGGTTCTCCACACACTCGCCTGCTACCGCCGTCCCCACTTACAGAACTTAGAGGGAGTAGCAGAGGTGCTGGTGCAGGAGGAGTTAGAGTCAAATCTCTGGTATCTTAGGGCGGGTGTCCTCGCTGGTGTGAGGCTCTCAACCTTAATGAGCGCTACGCAAATAACCGAAACGTCGCTCTTATGTCCTAGGTGTGGGTTATTTGTGTATTGTTCCAGTCACGGTATTGTGCCTTTTACTTACTGATCGCTGTTCCACTTAAATCACTCCCTAAATCCGGGAAACTTGTGCAGACCTGACATCACCTACATACTATATGGAAAGTCCGTTGTTATGCAGAACATTTCGGACAAATTAGGCAAATTTGTCCCCAGGATGCGACCCACACCAGTCGACTAACACCCAGGTTTACTTCTAGGTGAAGAGGGGCAGCAGGTGTCTAATGGAAACATGCCCAGATGTTTCCACCCGGTGTGTGATAATGACCACTGAGCCACTATCCGACACACGAAGCCAAGTTATTTTTTAGTTTAATATATTTATTATGCACCCCATACCCATCCTGTGGGCGGTAGTCAAAAGATTACAGAGGTACATAACTGGTCCAGGGACTGGGCCCCAAAGTTATGACAGCTGAGCAAGTTACAAAGGTAATGAACTCAGGTAGATCTGGTCACAATCATGACAAGTTACAAAGGTAATGAACTCACAAGTTACAAAGGTAATGAATCATGTAAGTAAGTTTACTTACTTACGTTTATACATGGTTACAATCATGAACAAATTATAAAGTAATGAGCAATTCACACGTCTACACCCGGTCACAACTGTAATGAGATACTAGTGCAAATATTAATTGTTGGGTCACACACACACACACACACAGGGGCCAGGAGCTGAGTCTCGACCCCTGCAACCACAATTAGGTGAGTACACTCTCCAATGGATCAGGGAATACCTGTCAGGAAGACAGCAGCGAATCATGGCGAGGTGTCAGAGTGGGCGCCTGTGACGAGTGGGGTTCCACAGGGGTCAGTCCTAGGACCGGTGCTGTTTCTGGTATTTGTGAACGACATGACGGAAGGAATAGACTCCGAAGTGTCCCTGTTTGCAGATGATGTGAAGTTGATGAGAAGAATTCAATCGGACGAGGACCAGGCAGAACTACAATGGGATCTGAACAGGCTGCAAGCCTGGTCCAGCAACTGGCTCCTGGAGTTCAACCCCACCAAGTGCAAAGTCATGAAGATTGGGGAAGGGCAAAGAAGACCGCAGACGGAGTACAGTCTATGGGGCTAGAGACTACAAACCTCACTCAAGGAAAAGATCTTGGGGTGAGTATAACACCAGGCAC